>ML273416.1:18453-111916 GCA_005239495.1 Nicotiana undulata
GTGTTGAATTATTGTTAGTTATCGTTGTGACTATTTGGAAAGAGTATTGATTGTTTGAGTTGGTTCCCTTGTCATATAAACATGGTTGAGAGGTTTGGTATTGTTTTTATGAAATAAACATATATATTTTGATATTCCTGTTGGTTTCATGGTTGAGAGGTTATTGATGAGGTTATAAGAAAAATTCAGTTTATTATTTATAATTGTTGAGGTTCGCGTGTTTATTGGGTTTCATTGAGTTATTTCCAATTGTTGTTGTAAGTGTGTTAAAGATGTTGGTTGTTCTCTTGAGTTTATCATAGTATATAAAGACTGAGCTAGATTGACAGCGTTACCGTGTTTACTTATATTCTGGTTGGTTTTATTGTGAAATATTATTGGTTAAATCTTACGAGGTATATGATCTTCTGTTTGACATTGGGAAAATAATAGTATTGTGAAAGGCTTGGCCTGAATCGTGAAAGTCGAAATAAATAAATAAATATGTATGACTGTGATAAGGGTGGACAAGAGGAATAAATATATATGACTGTGATAAGGGTGGACAGGAGAAATAAATAAATATGGTTGTGATAAGGGTGGACAGGAGAAATAAATATATATGACTGTGATAAGGGTGGACAGGAGAAATAAATATATATGACTGTGATAAGGGTGGACAGGAGAAATAAATATATATATATATATATGACTGCGATAAGGGTGGACAGGGAGAATATAAATATATGACAGTCATAAGGGAGGATATTTACATTTATATTTTACTGATTTTTTTTCAAGAAAAAGAGAATCAAAGTTTTGAAAAGCTAAATGACTATTTTTACTGTTTTGTTTTTAGGAAGACAAAGATTTGAAACTTTCTATTTTATAGTACTATTTTCATATTTTGGTGCTACTTTTATTCAAAGATAAAGCTTGAAGAACTTGGAAATTTTGAGGATTTGGTTATAGTTGAGGCCTGAAAGAGGCGGTTGTGTTATTTTATTATTGATGCAGTATTTGAATTGATGTGTTTAGATTTTCTTCTTGTTTTATAATTATTGTCTCAGATATATTTTCTTGTTCGTGCATAATTATTTTATTGTGTTATCGTACATATATTAATATCACAGGTTTATCATTAAAGCCCCGCCTTAGCCTCGTCACTACTTCGCCGAGGTTAGGCTCGGCACTTACTCAATACATGGGGTCGGTTGTACTGATACTACACTCTGCACTCTTTTGTGCAGATATAGGTACTAGCCAACAATAGAGATTTTTAGAGCAGTCATCTATTTATTCGGAGACACGAGGTATATCTGCCGGCGTTTGCAGATCCCGAGAGTCTTCTCCTATTTTTATAAAACAGTTTTATTATATTCAGAACAATTACATTATTTCTTTCAGACCATTATTTGTAATATTCTTTAGTAGTTCGTGAATTGTGACACCAGACTCTAGGTAGTTCTAGATATATTATATAATTAGTTCGTGGTTTGTTTTTATTCAATTGTTTATTATTTTATCTTTGGAAATCATTTAGATTAAGTTTACTTTAAATTTATTATTGATGCTTAAGAAAATAATCAAAGGAAATTAGCTACTCGAATTCTAACATTGGCTTGCCTAGAAAGTATGATGTTAGGCGCCATCACGATCTTTAAGGTTGGGAATTTGGGTCGTGACAAGTTGGTAATAGAGCGCTAGGTTTACTTAGGTCTCACAGTTCACGAACAAGCTTAGTAGAGTTTGAAGGATCGGTACGGAGACGTCTGTACTTATCTCTCGGAGGCTATTGAGTTAGGAACAATCTCACTTCTCTTCTACTCTATCGTGCGAATTTATTGTACCATCGATGATTGAACTTATCTATTCTTGTTCTCTCAAAAATCTCGACAACACGCAAAGCGTCTACAACTGGACAAGAGATGGAGCCGCAATGACAGCTACGTTCAGGGAAAGAGACAGAAGCAGAGCTCAGACTAAAGCTCGAACATCATCACCTATTGTACAATTTCAAATAGATCTAGACGCGGAGTTTCTAGCTCAGTCGGTGCATTTTGGACTAGCCCATATCCCAGAAGGATTCATAGTTACTTCGCTACTGCATAACAAGGGAATAGTTGGAAGCAACGGGGTTGAATTATATGAGCTGTGAAATTTAACATTTTGGATTGCCAGGTATTGTGACCTATGACTTCGTGCCAAGTGGAGAAGTCCACTGTCAAGGATTAGATTGTGGGATCATGTGTTATATCGATTTTGACTTGAAAGGTATAAGGCCTGAGATTTTTGCAAGAGATAAAGCTAAGGATTGCGGTGTGTTTGTCTTCTTAATAACCATATACCTCAGTACCAAAGGAGTTATATAACAACTTTAGATCTACAGAAGGTTTACTCAGTGTGGAAGTCACGGTTGCGGATTTTGGGGTGCTCCGAAGGGAGTACAATGATTGACAAGCTTCTAGACTATATGGTTCGTGCCAAAAATTATTTGTATAAAGCTTTACTTGTGGGATCGTTGTGCATCACTAAGAATAAGCGTTACCAAGGGAATAACGAAAAGTACATGAATAAGTGGGGTAGCTCAACAGTATTGAGACAACATGGTAAATGAGAAATTGGTCACCGGTGGTTGAGGCAAGACTTCGAAGAGGACGACTAGCCAGTGCAACATCAACTGTTTGACTTAGTTCTCATAAATGATTTTGAAAGAATTTGCTTCTCGGACCCTCCATAATGCGGGGTGCATAAGGTTTGAGCGGTTGCATCAGGTCATATTACGATGTTAGAACATGCTACAAGGTTTGATAAGTCAGCCCGTCACACTCCTACTTTGGTTCATACAGCAGAGAACAAGTTCACAGACTCATTAAAGGACTCAAATATGATTGTAAAATTTTGGACGACTCGGGGCATGTTGTACTTCATTTCGGTTAGTGATAGAAATTGTCCTAGACTTGGGAGAGTCATATTTCATCAGAACACTCAAGCTACGTGCCCCATTACAGTTACTACTCAACTTACATGTCGAAGGTGGAGGTTAGACTCCTAGAGGTGAAGACCCAGCCTGTTGGTATATTTTCTATGGTAGGGCTGAGGTCGTTACATTAAATGGCGTCATTACAAGAACAATCTTTAATTATTATAAAGTGATGATTTCCTGAACTTAATACGGTTATACGTAACTAATAAAGTTCTAGTGGGAGATCGTTACTGCCGCGGACTTATTGGTGCAAAAGATAAATTAGTAAGGAGGATATCACTTTATTAAGTTTCCTTAGTGTAGTGAATTCTTCTCTCACTAGAGTACTTGCATTTATACAGGTTTAACCTATACAATGCTTTGCTACTTAATTTAGAGATTTTATATCCTTCACCTTGCCCATTGGTCAGAATTTAGTTTCAGGACTGCTACTAAAAGGGGAGTTGAAACTTAACTTATTTCCAATAGAATTAGTTTACAATGATTTGTTAAGAATCAGTCTAGTTTGTTTGGTTGTGGCATAAATTTAGTGAGACAGTTCAGTTTAGTTTTAACGTTGCAATTGTATTCGGTTAATATAGTATGTATTCACTTTGCAGGATAGTTCCAAGAAATTGCAGGCTGAAACATATGTTTGGGTCGACAAGAGAGATCCAAATTTATACGGGGAATGGGACTTTGAGGTAAAACGTGAGATCTTATATATCTGCGCCTCTCTTAATTGCTTGTTGGATAGAGATACAAAGACTCGAAGAGGGATACACTTTTTTCTCCAGTCCTATCCTCCTCTCTTTTCATTTTGATTGGACTGGGCATTTAGAAAATGTATCATGTTGCAAGGGTTATATCTATTTTTCGGTTGCCTGATTTGTGCCCAACATAGGTCGTGGGATTTGGTCGAAGATTTAGAAGCATATAATCAACATGTCTCCGCCTATCTGTAGACTAGGAACCTAACATGTCTCTGCATCTGTGTACCTTAGGATAGTCTGAGTGAAGGAAACTTAGGGAAAGATGCTAGAGCATTGCTGTTCGACCAATAGTTTTGAGCAAATTTGTGTTTTTATATTTTTGGGTATTGATAAAATCTGAAGAATCTTGAGAAATTTAAAGGTTGAACATCAAGTCTTTGAGAAGTTTCTCCATTAAACTCCAAAGACATCGGAAATCGATTGCTAAAGTTGTTTTCCAACCTAAATTGATATTTGTTCTTCACATTTAACAATTAACTCCATTTTTTGTAGTTTAATAGAAGAGAGAGAATCTGTAATTTCCCTGATGGTATAGTCTTTGTTATGCTTCTTTAGATTTTCTGCACCCAAAATTCTAGAAAAGCAAGTTTACTTTATCCTTGCTGGATAAACAACAATGCTCTAGCATTATTCATGTTTTCATTGTGCTGCTTCTTGCGTTTGAGGCGTTATTCTTTTATTGGTATACACTTACTCATCAACAATGCTCTAGCCTACCACGGCTTCTTGCAATTGAGGCATAGTTGTTGTTGTTTAATGAATCAAAAAATTGGGAGGTCGAACAGTATTAGGGGCCCATAGCTTTGGCTATTTGTTCAGAAGTCCTAGTTTCGATCAAGTCAAAGTTGCTTCCTTTCTTAACTGAAGTTAGCAAGTCCTTAATTTTTCTGTTGGCTTATGGAAATGTTTTGTAGGAATGGAAACAGTTGCACTAGGGAGACTTCTTGAAAATGACGACGGAGTTCAGCGAAGAACTGGAGCTACCAGAATCAAAAACCAGAGTGGCAACTTATGAATCCTTCTATGCACAGGAAGAGAACAAGTCCAAGCCTTGATGTAGTTGATGAGTAAGTGTATACCAATAAAAGAATAAAGAAGCCTCTCCAACCCCCTCCCCCAGCCCAAAAAGGGGGTAATTGTGGTAAGAAAGTATGGATATTCAGTCTGCAATGCAGAAGTCTTGTCAATCTATTTGTAGATAGACTTATGTAAACTTCATATAATACTTGTAGATACTAGATAGTAGGAGTATTCAAAAGGGGTAACTCTCAGTCTGCAAGTACTGTTTGGGTCATTTGGTTAAAGAGATAATGATAACCATCCCGCGATAACAACAACAACTACTACTACGACTCAATCCCAAAGAAAACATTCCTTATGATATGTCTTGTTTCTGATATAAAAAAGAGAGCTGTTTGGAACACTTTGGTCTCTTTCAAAGGAGAATCCAGTACCCCAAAATTCTGAGAAGAAAGTACAAGCTTCAGTATCTAAAAACCTTTATTTAGTTCATGGGGATAGGAAAGTTATCTTGGGTTCAGTATGGGTTAAGATTATAGGATCTCATCACATTTTATCCATATTTTATAATATTAGCATAATCTGGATTTCCAATGGAAAAGGTAGTGTGAAATATAACTCACTGTACTCTCGTTTCCCTCACTTTTCATTCCCTGTATTTATAAATCTCTTCACTATTAAAAGTATTTTAGATTTCTTTGTTCTTTCATAGGTACAGATGTGCTCCACGCTGGGGCGTATTTAGGGGCACAAGGGTGTTCACTGGAACCCCTTCGTCGAAAAATTACATTGTGTGTATAAGGTAAAATTTGATTTTTACCTCTACCCCAACTATGGATTAGTGGTCAAGAGGGTTCAAAATCGTTATGAAGTCATTAGTTCAATTCTCACTAGCTATAATCTCTTTAAATTTCTTAACTTATTCCTTTTTTGAATCTCCTTACCCAATAAATTTTGCTTAAATCATATACTTTCTCTGGTCAACAATAAGTGATATTTTGGACTTCTTTTGTCCAAAATATATGATTTTTTTGAATTTCAAGAATAAATTAATTACTTTTTCTTATATTGCTCTTGGAGTAAATAGTGTTGGAGTATGTGTAAGAGTGATTGTGAAAAGATAGTAAATGTTAATATGGTCAATTTCATGACTAATAAATATTAAAATATGAATTTCTTAATCTATATGAAAACTGCCAAAAAATCACTTATTGTGAATTAGAAAATTTGTTAAATATGTACTTTCATAAATATTTTAATTATGAATCCAATAACTAAAACGAGTTACTCCTTGCCAAATTCAAAACGCATAAAATTCAAATTCAGACTCCGTCTCTACACGAATAATCAATAATTAGCTAGGCTACTAGAATACATCAATACATTTCGATCTGTCCTAGAACGAAATAATTTTCTCTTCGAAAATCTATTACTCCTATGAAAGCAGCACTATATAATCAATGTGACAGTGTTATAAATTTTATATTTATATCAACATGGAAAACAAATATGGAAACTATATAGGTCCGCAGTGCACTAGTCTCGTTATGTGCATATAGCCTTACCCTGTAAAAGGCTCTCGTTTTGGTCACGTAAAATCAACTTTACCATCTCGTTCTGGTCACGTAAAATCAACTTTGCCAATTAGTCGTCAAGGTACTGCTTCAACTTTAATTTCTATCGAAAAATTTGCGTATCACAATACACTAACTTGCCACCTTTCTCACAGAGCCCTTGTTCTCCAACTGAATCAACAACCTTTCCATATCCATACCTCAATGGCATCTTCCCCAATAATCTATGAAATTCACCAATACACTCTCCTCTTCTCTTCCTATGCTCCCTTTTTCTACTACTCAACCCCACATCCCTTTCCTCCATTTCTCCACCTTCATTTCTTGCATCTCCCCAATCCCTCACTTTCTTCGCTCCCACTAAAATCGGCCCCTTTTTTACCTCTTCCGCTACCACAAAATTCATTAAAATATCCTCGCAATTATTCTGTTCTTCTACTTTTGCCCTCAACTTTGCGTATTTGTTACGACATGTGTAATGGTGGAGATATTGTGCTTTTAAAATCATGAATTTTGTTAACACGATGGAGTATTTGCTACTTTCCATTGTGTAGATCCATGATTTTTGGGTTAGGTCGTAGTTGTGGGACCTGACGAAGAACCCGATTAGTCGATCCGGGTCGGATTTCCAGATTTGGAAGGCGAAGTTTATTGATTCCCTGTCGGGTTCGATGTCGTCGTCGCAGATGAGTACGGCGCGCGTGGTGATGGTTTTTTGAGGGTGGAAACGGAGGTTGAGATTGGAGGAGGGCTGCCGGAGGATTGTGATGGGGGCGGCGGCGGAGATGGACGAGAGGTTTTGGGAGAGAGATGTTAGGGTATGTGATGGAGTTGAGGGGTTGCTCCAGAGGATGATGACGGCGGCGACGGAGGACGCGGCGGCGTAAGTGGCGGCGATTGAAGTGAGAAGTGGGATACGGTGCTCGGAGTAGCCGTTGATTAGTACCGTCAGTTGATCGGTTTGTAATGTTGGTGGGTCCGGCGGCGGACTGTTGCACGGGTCAGAGTAGTCGGGTCCAATTCGGAGTGAAAAGACATGAAGGGGCATGGATAAGATTATAATTACATGGAAGGGGAAGATGTGCTTTTGATTCTTCATTTTACAGAGGTTGTGCTAATATCATCTGTTTAGTTATGGCAGTTAATGGTGGAGTCTGTTGGGGCGATATTGTGATTTAGGACAGATTTGAGGGCAATTTGATACTATATTGCTTACGATAAGTACACAACTGCACATGTAGTGGACTGGTGGTAATCTTGTTATTTTTGGAGAATCGAACTGGTGGAAGCTTTACTTAGCTAGTCAGCTACAATGCCAAATTCAAAATTGGGACACTCTAACTTTCACAAAAATTTCACTTGAACATCTTAACTAAGTCATTTTTTACCGGAACACTTTTATTATATTTTTACTGCACTAATTTAACACGTCCGACTGACATGAAAAATAACGTGAATATCACTGAATTTTTTAGCGCGTGAACACTAAAAATATGCTGGTACAAAATAAACGGTAAAATTCACCCGTACCCTATTATGTATTTAAGCCCGCATCCCTTTTACCAGCCCTAGTTCTTCATCATTCCCTAAAAATTTAGCCCTATTTCTTCACCTTTTCTTGATTTTCTTGTATAAAAGTTATATTCTGCTCTTCAAATTGAATCTTGGCTTAAGCTCTCAATTATGTCTCTCAAATCAAGAGTCGATTCATATTGGTGCGGTCATGAATGTCAATTGAAATCTTCATGGTCTCCATCTAATCCTAGAAGGAGGTTCTATGGATGCAAAATTGAAAAGGTAAGTGATAATTAACTACAATTAATTAATTTTTACTCCTTTTGTTGTTTTCGATTTTAGTTCGAATACTTTTTTTTTTTTAAGGACAAAGGTGGATGTAATTATTTTAAGTGGGTTGGACGAGTTTTCTAGCCAAGTGAATAGGGTTATTTAGGGTTTACTGAACATGGTCAAAGCTTTTGAAGAAGAAAGGGCTCGAGCAAGAACACAGAGGAAGAAATTGTCTTCTATTATAGTAATAATGCTGATTATTTGGGTTTGCTACTGTATTGTCGATCATTGAAGTTGTTGGAGTATATTGTGGGCAGTTTGTAGTGATGGTAGATATATGTTGGGCGTATCTAGTTTGTTTGATGTAATTGTGGCCTTATATCAATGAAATGAAAAAATTCCTGCAATTGCCTTTTATATATTTGTTCAAATATGCCTTGCTGAATAAATTTTTTTGTGCAGTTTGTTATGTATTGGTTCAAATATTCCTTTTATGTATTGCTTCAAACATTCATTCTGAAATGAAAAAAATTTCTACAATTTTCATAACTGATGCAAAAGGCTCCTGATGCTACCAAAATGAATGCTTTAAACTTAAGGCTTCATAAAAGCACATACACGAATACTTTAAAGCGAGGCTAGCAATAGCATTTAAATTGCATTTGTAGGCATGTAAAATTTATTGGATTCAAATTCAATAACATAATTTGGATTATATTTTAAATTCAAGATATATTGGTCCAAATAAATATTATGGGCTAATATATAAATGAATTAATTATATAGGTCCACCTTATATGGATTAAATAAATAAGTCTTAATCCATTGGGCTAGCCCATTTAGTTGGCTAAATTGATGAGCCCACTTTATTAGGCCCAAGATGTTATCTTCCTAGAGGCCCAATGCCACGTGTCAAATGATGTGGCACGCCAAGTCAAGCGGAAGAGCCAATAGGATCGTGCCACGTGTCAAAATGACACAGCATGACAAGTCACATTAAAAGAACCAATGAAATCGTGCCACGTGTGCAAGTGACATGTTCTGGCCAATCAAATGCGGCCTTGTCACACTTCAATTTGATTGGTCGAAAAGAGTTTGTTCTTATCATAACTCTTCCCTCCCACAACTATAAATAGGGATCTTCATAACTCAGAAAAGGGACCAGAAGTTATAACAAGAAGCAAGAGAGAGCTCGTGGATCAAACGCTGCAAATTTCTCTACAAGTTTCAAGCTTCAAACAATCAAGTTCAAGTTCAATAAATCAAGTTCAAGCTCAAGAACGAAGAACTGTTCAAGTATTCAAGATCAAGAACGAAGTCAAAACAAATACAAGGCGTTCAAGATCAAGGCTACTTGTTCGTGATACAATTCGTGGCAACAATAAAAGTGTTCGCGACGGATAAATCAAATTCAAATTCAAGATCAAGCTCAAAGGCCCTTGAATTTATACTAGAAAAGTAGAATCAGAGGATTCATAGAGATTGTAACGCTCAAATATTTGAAATCAAATACTACGATTGTCGCAATATTTTTCGGTCTTGATTTTATTTTCTTGACGCAATTTATTGTCTACAGCATTCACAACTAAAGTGATTACAACACCAGTTATAATTCTAAACAACTAATGTGTTTACAACTTAAAGTAGTGCGAACCGGTGACCCAAAAAAGACACAATAATCAATCCAATTTTGGATGCTTAGCAAAATACATGAACTGAAACTCAGAATAGCACAATCCTAACACAACTATGGCACTGGAGGGGTTGGACTTGCAATTGAAGAGGTAGTTGCTGAAGATCCAATTTGGTTTCTCTTGTTTGCACTTAGTTGTTGTAGTTGTGAAGTAGTTATAGCATTTCTTCCTTTAAACTTAAGCCCAGGAGTTCAAATTCAAGATCAATATTGACTGCACTAGTATCCTTTACAACCTTAGTCCAATATGATACAACTCCTTTACCCGAACTACCAGGCTGAAATTGACATAAAAGCACATAGATTAGTCATCAAAAATGGTAGTAATAACAAATTGAAGTTGTGAATAGACAGTCCTTACATGAATGATAGTCATTCCAGTTGTAGAGTTGGTGTAACATCCAAAACTAACATTTCTTGACCTCTTCTGTCCATCAGATGGTGTTGCAGATTCAACACCTCTTCCTCTTATTCGTTTAACCCCAACATTAAGTTTTCTAGGAGCAATTGGTGGAGGTGAATTTGGAAATGCACCCCTGCCAAATCTAGTGTTGTTTCCCTTTCCTCTGCCATTGGTTGTGCTTGTATTAGTACTGTTTCCCATTGATCTACCACTGGTTGTTCTTGAATTGGTGTTGTTTCCCCTTCCTCTGGCACTGCTTATATTAGTTGCTGTAGATTTTTGAGTTGCTTGACTTCCTTGGATTTGTTGAGTTGCTTGAGTAGACTCTCCCATTCCACCCTAAAAAATTCCAATATATATATATATATATAAGTTGGCATTTTAAGTGAATAAAAAGGTGAAAAATATTACAACTTACCCTTGATTGGCATGTAAACTTGTTATGGCCCGCTTGATGACATTTTGAACAAGTCATCTTAACTCCTTGCTTAGAGAGCTTGCCATACTTCTTTTTCGTAGGCTAATTCTTGGCCTTTCTTTTTTTCTTTTGGGGCCTGCCTGGCATTGGCTTTGGTGTTGGAGGCTCAATTACCATGTTATTAGCGTCAGGCCATATCTTCATGTTGGAGATTGGTTCAATAAAGTATTGACATGCCTTGAGAAATGTCTCCTTTCTATACCAGTAATCCACATAATTGTATGGTTCTTCGTCTTGGTGATGAATTTCACATATTCCATGTGTACTAGGAATCCCTCCTTTTAACTGCCAGGATCTTCTTCTCCGCAAGTTCACTATATATCTGTATTCATACTCATCAACCTCAAACCCATAAGTTCCAAACCACAGAACTTTGCATTTTCTAGAGAACTCCTTATTTTCTTCTAGAATCCTCCTTGCCATAGGAGAAATGGTTGTGATCCAAGTCTCTGCAAACTTTATCATATTAACACGTCTCCTATATTACTTTATGTCTAATGTCCTCTAACATGGTACTAATAGACTTGTGCCTAGGTGCTAATATCCAAGAATTAAAGGTCTCACACATATTATTTTCTACAATATCACATTTGGAATGTTCATGGAAAAATACTATACACCAATACTCTTTGTTATACTTCAATAAGCTTTCACATTTGTCTTTTCCAAGCTTTTCCAAAGCAGCCAATTCTTCTTTCAACTTCACCTCAAAATTAGCCTTAGAACACCTCTAGAATTGCTTTCTCATCTCCTCACCTCTCCAAGTTTTTGACCAGTTAGACCATATGTTCCTAGCACACATTCGATGCTCAAAATTTGGTAGTAACTCTTGAATGCTTGGTATCAAATCCTATAAAACACCAATGAATCAAACAGAAAGTAGAGATGATTTAGAAAGCTAAAACAGAAAGTTGAGATGAATTAGTAATCTAAAACAAAAGGTTGAGATGAAGTATAATTTCAAAACAGAAAGTAAAGTTGAAGTAAAATACCTTTTGCATATCAGACATAACTGTTAATCCAGCTCCATCTCCTAACTCCAAATCACATATTAAGTTGTTTATAAACCAACTCCAAGATGTTTTTGACTCATTATCTATCACAGTCCTTGCAATGGGATACATTTGTTGGTTCTCATTTTTCCCAATAGCTACTAACAATTTGCCCTTACATGCCCCCTTTAGGAAACACCCATCAAATCTAGTGATCTTCCTGCATCCTTCCAACCAACCTTTCTTCAATGCATCAAAGCAGACATAGAAATATTTAAACAGATTCTTTCCAGGCTCTGAATTTCTGTCAGTTTTGACCAAGCAAGTACTACTAGGATTGGTTTGTGTAATAATATCATCATAGTCACATAATCTAGCACTCTATCTTCCACCCCCCCTCCCCCCCTCCCCCCCCCAATAAACTTCCTATGAACTCTATGTTTTGCCATGTAACATATGGTTCTACCAACATATAAACTCAATTTGTCTCTAACCAATTCTTGTATTTCCCAGATCCTAATATAGGGCTGAAATGTGATCCTATCTCTGTACTACGAACATAATACACTTTACTTTTCTGTGCATCTTATTACTTATTTACTTGCTCATTTGTTATTAACATTATTTAGTGATTATCAGAAACTCGTGTTCATCATAAAAATAACTTTAGTCAAGGGATCTAATTCTTTGGTTAAACATCAACGTCATCAACGAAAGTTGTGAAATGGCAAATGAGGGCATGACGCCAAGTGCATCCCCTAGACGAGATGGGTCACCGCCCCCACACTGCAACATAACAAAATCCCGTGGTAAAATGAGCCTCCACCTTTGTGGAGGAAGAGACGCCCCTACTGTGAAAAAGTTTTTTGAAGCATGGCTAACTGACACACTAAAAAGCGTCTTCAACAAGCCCACTCAGGGCACCACTGCAGTAAATGCAAGGACTTGCACGATACAATGAACAGACGAGCAATGCAACCCACCCTTTCCTCCAACGAAAGGTATTACTCACAATGTCATTGATAGTGCATGTGACAACGCCCTCACGACAATTCTAAAAAGGATGGAAGAAATGGAGAATGAAAACAAGGCACTCCAAGATCAAATGAAAGAACACCAAGAAAGGGTCGATAAACTACCGGGCGCTCCTAAGCTGTTGCAGAAGAGGGACGCCGGTCGGTACGCCGAGTAGCCGTATAGTGATGACCCAACCCCACATGCCATACCAAATACCTTCAAAATGTCACCCTAACTCAGTATATATGACGACACGACCGACCCTGAAGTTCACGTGACTCATTATGTTACCGCCGTAAAGGGCAATGATCTCGCCAAAGAACAAGTATCTTCCATTTTACTGAAGAAGTTTGGCGAAACCCTTACAAGAGAGGCATTAACATGGTATTCACAGCTACCAGCGCGCTCCATAGAAACTTTCAAGGAAATGGTCAATAAGTTCGTACGGCCCATGCCGAAGACAAGAAGGCCGAGGCAAGAGTAAACAGCATAATCCTATTAAGCAGTCCCTACGAGAGGGGCTAAGGGACTTCCTCGCCCGGTTCAACTGAGTGAGGATGACTCTGCCAAATATATCAGAAAGGATGGCGGTCACAGCCTTTCAGTTAGGGCTGAGTAGAGATGGTTCAAGAGCAATTAGAAAACGGTTGAGTCGGTTGATGAAGTATCCCCCAACCACTTGGGACGAAATCCACAATGCTTACTGTGGCGAGGTCCGTGCAGATGAGGACGACCTCAACGGACCAACTCACAGACTAACATCAGTACTAGTCAATTCAAGAAAAGATCGAAGAGACAACGACGCAAGAGATCATCCAATTCCGCGACCTAACAGGGAACAACATCAACCATATATCAGGACGGCTGTTGCGCCCTCCCCCCGCTAAGAGGAAGGTCCGTCCAGACCAAGGACAGGAACTCATCGAAACGACAGAGGTATGCCTCCCCTGTTATCTGCTCACAATTTTTGTGTGTCACCTACAGAGATAGTCTACGCTCTGGAGAAGCTCGGACCGAAAGTGAAGTGGCTGCCGAAGATGAAATCGGGCCAAAAAACCAGAAAGTATAACGCCCTTTGTGAGTTCCACCAGGAACGAGGACACAAAACTGAAGATTGCATCGCCTTGAGGCAAGAAGTCGTAAACATGTTGCGACAAGGGCACCTCAAAGAGTTACTAAGCGACAGGGGGAGAACCAACATTGCTGGAGGACGCGAACACCAAGGACCCCCAAAACCACCCTCACCAACTCGTACCATCAACATGATCATCGGCGACAGAAGTGACGCCTCTATCAACAGTGTGAAGTTCACCACTACCCACAAACACAAGCGATCTATCACCCACGAACGGTACAACGAACTCGAAGAAAGTATCATCTTCGACAAGTCGAATGCCGACAGTTTGACCCTTCCTCATAATGACGCCCTTGTTATTACTTTACGTAGTTTAGATACCGATGTTAAACACATTATGATAGATGACGGGAGTGTCGCGTACATTATCCATCACTGAGTGCTTACCGAGATGAGACTCGAAGATAAGATAGTGCCAAACTGCATCACACTAAGTGGTTTTAACAATGCAACTGAACAAACATCCGAGGAAATTACACTCCCCGTTATAGACAGAATCTTAGTGAAAATGTGGTGTTTGTATCTTAGCAAGAGAGAATGAGACGAATCTTTTAGTCAAATTGTATTTTTTACAAATGAATATCACATGCTTTTATCATTGCCTCTTTTCTCTATTTATATGGGACATGTTCCTAAGAAATCTTAATAGTACAAGTGTAGTGAATATCCAATAGAATATTTTCTTTCAATATCCTATCTTGAAAACTAGTCGCAATGGTATTCAACCTCGACCCTTATTGACATCTCGACCATGGCTCTCGTCAACTCTTCGACTATGGATTTTGCTGCTTCTTGGGCCATCTCGACTGACGACGATTTGAGAATTCTTCCCTTAATATTATCTCGTCTTAAATATTCTAAGCGTAGATTTTGACCCTTACAAGTATATACAAATTAAACTCTTTTAAATATTGAATTCTACACTCAGAACAGCATAACCTATTGAGTTATTGTATCCTAAATTTTCGCAAACGTCTATACATAGATAGAAAATAATTAAGTTTTAAAAAAAATACAGTAATCCTTTAAACCCGTGGGGCCTACAACTATGTAAGTATACACTTTTCTAGACAAAGTTCATCCATATTAATACCTATATAAAGAATCCTAAACAAACATGGTTAAAAAGAAAAGGGGGAAAGAGAATCCTAACCAAATAGATACTACCTTTCCACAAACTATCAAAGGAGTGTGGACTCTTTAATATCATCCTCATTATACGTTCTGCCAACTCCAGCGTTGACAAACTCTGCTCTATCCATATATACACACAAAAATCAAACAGATCTCAGCAGAATTATCCTTCCTCTTCTCTTCTCAATTTATTATTCTTAAGGGTATCCTCTTTTTTCTTTTTTTTACAATATTGACTTAACATGTGTAGAGTTTCAAGAATTTAAACAGTCTGTTTCTGGGTGTTTGTTATTACTCTCCAAAATTTGGTTCTTTTAGTTTTAGCCACTTGTTAATCTGTTTCTTGTTACAATTGAAGTGATAACTTGTTTAATTTGGTTTTAGGGGGAATGTTTCTGTTCAATTTCCGCTAAAAATGTTTTTTTTTTGGATTTTTAAACTGTAAAGTTTTTTTCTTTTGGCATTACCCACTTGTTAATCTGTTTCTTTGTTATAATTGAAGTGGTATTTTATTTGTTTCGGTTGTATATTGTGATTTTTCTGTTAAATTTTGCTTTAAAATGGTTATTTTGGATTTTAAAACTGTAAAGTTTGGTTTTTTATAGTTTTAGCCCCCTGTTAATCTGTTTCTTTGTTATAATTGAAGTTGTTTCTTGTTTGTTTTGGTTTTATATTGGGATTTTTCTTTTAAATTTTGCTTTAAAATGGGTATTTCTTGTGTCTTTGTTATAATTGAACAGTCTTATCAAAGAGGCGATGTTGAGCGCTTCGCCTCACTTAGTGGCTGTTTGTCATCAAGGCTCTAAGACATATATTTTCTTGTCAATGAGCTTAATCCTGAAGGGGCTACACTAAACAATTGATATTCACTTTATGTCAATTTGCTTCAATTTCTTTATTGATATATTTGGTATTCACACTTACTGACAGTAGTCTTGGACTATACGTACTTATTTGTAGTTTTTCTTCATTTGCGCCTTTTTTCATTTAAGCCCCACTCTTTAAATGCACTTTGCGCTTGAAGTCCCAACAAACTTTAGAGCTTTTTTGTACTTTTCGCCTTTGCTAACACTGCAATTGAAGTGATAACTTGTTTGATTTTTGCTTTATAGTGGAAATTTTCTGTTCAATTTTGCTAGAAATTGTATAGTTTGGATTTTAAAACTGTAAAGTTTGGTTCTTTTTAGTTTTAGCCACTTGTTAATCTGTTTCTTTGTTATAGTGAAGTGATAACTTGTTTAATTTGGTTGTAAATTGGGATTTTTCTGTTCAATATTGATGAAAAATGGGTATTCTGGATGTTTAAATTGTAGTTTGGAAGTCCAATGGCGATTGGTATGAAGCAGATGTCCATAATAATAGCAACCCTTGGTGTTTTATCCTTTGTATTTGGAGTTATTGCCGAAAACAAGAAGGTTAGTTGATAATATTAGATAGGGGGAACTCTTGTGAATCCCCTTGGTTACCTTTTTGCCAGTTTTGTCTTGTCTTTTAATTCTGTGCATTTTGTATGTATGTCTTCCTTAGATCCTTTTGTGTGTCTGTGCGTGTTTTTTTTTCCAATTAAATGGATTTATAGGCGGTGAGTGCACCTATTAATGTATATTCATTTTTTCTTGTAATTTTTTCTGTAAATATTCTGCGTACATGTATATAGCGTTTGAGCCTGAGACAGTGGTGAATCCATACATGGTGGGGGTAGGGGACTCAGATCGCCCCCGGCAAATAGGTCAAAAGCCCAACGTAGTTGGGAGATGCTTCTGAATAACCATGTCATCAGTTGTCATTATTGTTAAGCACACCATTGATACTATAAGGATTCAATTGAACCCCCTTCAACATACTTAGCTGCGCACTGCATGTATGCCAGGGTAGGGGACTCGGGTCGGCACGGCAAAGAAGGGCAAAGGCCCAACCTAGTTGCGAGATAGTTTTGAATAACTGTCACCAATAATCAATTTTGTTAAGCACACCACTGGTGTTACTGAAACTTAAATGAAGAAGCAAATTAAGTGATCAGATTTGCTTCCTTGGCGACTCGATCTACCATGTTATGTTATCCTCGTGTTGGACGAAGCATTGCATGATACTTGTGCTTTATCCTAAGTAGTTATTTAATTCAGGAGTAATAGTTCGTTTATACCGTAGCAGACTCTTTCTTGACATTGTCAGCATTGCAAAAGAAAATTTCTTTGTTACTGATTACTCCATCTGACCCAATTTATGTGACCCTGTTCGGATTTCGAGAGTCAAACGAGTTATTCTTTGAACGTGATTCTTTCATATGCCTTTTTATATTTTAAATTGATAATTATTATGACTTATAATACTTTGTATGTAGTTTTCAAATATGTTTTATTTCAAAAAACTTAAAAATTGTATGTCCAAATTCACAGTCAAAATTAAGAATTTCGACTTTCGATATCTGAATGGTGCCACGTAGATTGGGACAGAGGTAGTAATATTTTCTTTTGTAAGGGTGTTGACTTCAAAACCGTACCTTATTCTACTCATGTGATACTCACTAGACGGGCAGAAATATAGATCAAAGGGTACATTATCATACGGGAGGATATTGCGCTGATGCTTCATGGCTTAAATTACACTTATTCAAATGATAGTGCGATTAAGATTTTATTAATTGTGGCTGCACATGTAATATATAATGTTTTTGGAGGTCTTCGGTCTACTTTATAATCTTATAAAAAGCTAACATAGAACAGTTTCTTGATTTTCTCCTTCCCTATTTTTGGTATGTCGGGCAGTGTTGCAGTTTCCAAGTTATATAACACTTATCAAAATTTGTAGATTGTGAAAAGTATAATATGTGAAACAAGATGATTCCTCCTTTTATTGTGCGAAAAGTGTAGACATTTGAGTATCATTGATGAGTAGATGCACAATCTATTAGTTAAGTATCTTCTATGTTTTGTTATTTCGTCCTCCCTTAGTTTGGACTTTTTTGTTATGTTTATTGCAGCCTGCAGCTGGGACTGCAATACCAGGAAAAGGTGTTGTTATTTGTAAATACAAGTCTGACCCTACTGTCGCCTTGGGCTATCTGTCTTTTGCTCTTCTTGTTGCATCTTCTGTGGCCGGTTTCCTGTCGTTATTTTATCCGTATCAAGGGAAGTCAATCCCACAAGCTGCTTTGCTGAAAAACACTAGTTTTGTTGTGTTCCTCAACATTGCATTGTAAGTACTCTTCAACCGGTCATTTTCGCTGTTTTTAATGTCTTCATTGACCTTTTTCTTAATCCTAGTTCGCTATTCCTATATGTCTTATGTTGACTGTTTTTGTCCACGAGTTGGTAAACACATCATTCTAGGTCAGTTACTTACTTCATTTGATTTTCGTTGTCTATAAAATAAAAGAACTAATAATATTGTCTGAGGTATAAAAGTAACAATAATGATAGCGGTTAATTTTCCTTTGTTTATAATAACAACAATAAAAATAATAATTATGATGATGATGAAGATGATGTCGATAACAGCAATGCTAAGGAAGTTAATTTTTAGTCACACAATAATGCAACGGCGGGAGGGTGCATAATATGCATGTGCGGACATCAGCCCGTCTTTTAGTTCCCTCATTTTTTCTCTTTTAGTGATCGAACTTATATTTCATCACTAAAAATGATGCTATTGAGTTCACTTCCTTTCTTGGTGGGATGTGAGTGATTGAACCTAAAACAACCTCTCTACCTTCACAAGATAGGGGTAGGGTCTGCGTACACATTACCCTTCCCGATCCCCACTTGTTGGATTGCGCTGGGTTTATTGTTGTTGTTGTTGTTGTATGTGAGTGATTGAACTTATGGTTCTTTTGGTATTTTCTGCCTTTGAATCAAAGGGGCACAACTGGTTTAGCAGCAGCATTATTATTGTGGCCTACAATCTCCGAGCAACTTCATATATCTCGCAACATCCATCACAACATGCAAACCGATTGCCCAACAGCCAAGACCGGTCTTCTTGGTGGAGGCGCCTTTTTGTCTCTTGATTCTGCTCTCTTCTGGTTGGTGGCTTTGATGTTAGCGGATAATGCTCGCGAGGATTATTTCCAAGACGCAGATGTTAAGGACGAGCTGAAAGCAAGTTATGCAGATGATGAAGTTATCAAAAGCAGTGCTTAAGAAGATTGTTCTCAACTTTCTATTTTGTCATTCTGATGTTTGCCAATATGGAACTGTTACTACAAAGCTTATGTAAAAAACATGATTTCCTGTCTTTCTAATTATAAATATCATTATGGATTCCTTTATTAAAATTGTTATCACTGCTGATTTGGTCCTATTTTGTAAGCTACATAGTAACATCTTGAGTCAGTTATGAGCCTTGAAGAAGATAAATTGGTTCACTAGTGTATGATCATGGGTGGCTCGACTATAAGGCCAGCAATCGCCTCGGGCCTCAACTTTTTGGCGGTCCCGTTTTTTCCTTTAAGATGTATTGTATGTGTATTATTAAATGCCTCATTTATTTCCTAACAATTAGTAGCTATTTTTTTGCCTCATTTATTTCCTAACAACTAATACGGGCCCACATTATTATTTATACATTTACCTTTTTGGTTCTCTCACTATTCTTATTCTCACTATTGAAAATTCTCTCAATCGATAACTTACCTTGACTTACAAGTTGTCTTCTTCAAAATATCAAGCATTACAACAACCAACTTGTCACGACCCGAAATTCACTGAAGGTCGTGATGGCGCTTAACACCGCCGTCAGACAAGCCAACGGTGATTTATCAACTTACTTACTCATTGTAGTAGTTTGAGTTCATACTTCTTTTCATTAACAGAGTGAATGATCATACTTACACGAACTACAATGATGAACAACATGCAGAAACTCCCAAAATCCGGTGTCACAAGTGCATGAGCATTAACTAGGGAATATGATAAAATAGAACATCTGTCTAGAATACAATTTAGATAGGAAAATATAAATAACTCTGATGGAGACGATGTGTGCTGCAGACTCGTAACTAGGGGTGTTTAAAACCGAACCGAAACCAAAAATCGAACCGCAAAAGTGGCTTAATGGTTTATTGGCAACGGGTTATCGGATTAACGTGCGATGAACAAATTGAAATTTTATTATTGACGGCTTATCGGTTTAGGGGTGGATTATTCAATTTTCTTATTGGATAAATCGTTAATCCGCTAAGAATTTTTATATTTATATAGTTTTATCCATATGTATATTAATTTCAGTATAATCATCACCAAAATGTATGCATAAAGCGGAAGCTTTAGAAAGCCAAGAAGTGTGCAATACTTTACCTTATACAGTAAAGGCGGAGCTCCATTCTTCTTTTAGAATGTCTAGACAAATAATACCATTGTTGTTAATACTCGGGTGGAATACGTTGGTTTTGAAGACAACCTTCAAAATGCATAAGCTTAAATAAAGTAACGTAGAAAATCCAATCACTGGAATCAGGTGCCTTGAGACAACTAAAGAATGACCAAATGTGCAAATAAACTGGCTTTTTGCTGGTATATACTAGTAACACGAAGGACCAAAATAGACCTCTGTAATGCAGATTCAAAAAGGCCGATAAACCACCCGATAATAGCTAAATCGATACCAATCCGCTTGATAAATATCTTATCGGGTGGTTAGCGCATTAATACATTTAAAAGTCTATAACCGATAAGTTGAATCCTTAAGAGTAAATAATCGTCCAATTCGCCCGATAAATAGCCTTACTCGTAACACGGGATGCAGCTCACCTAAGTGCTCGCAATAGCCACGCCTCTGCGCCCACAAGATCACTAGACATATATGTACCTGCACAAAATGTGTAGCAAGTGTGGCATGAGTACGTAAATCAACGAGTACCCAATAAGTATCTAGTTTAACCTCGAATGATTAGTGACGAGAGGCCGAATTCGACACTTACTACGGCGAACAATAATGTACCAAAATTTTAGTTAAGCATGGATTATATAAATACGGTTGAAAACTCAATAACAAGAAATAAATAAATAACTACTTCACTGATAGTAAATCCAAAATTTAATTTTCTTTATTTAATAAATTAATCTTTCAAGTCAAACAAACAATATCAATTATAATTGGACTCTGAAAATTTTTGCGCATGCATTATGCCGAGGTCGTACGGCCCGATCTAACATACAAATATATAAATTGTGCACTGCCAAGGGTCGAACGACACGAACCATAAATGCATCTATCTACTACCGAGGCATTCGGCCCGCTCCACAAGAAGAGAAAATATATTAAAACAATCGATTCAACATTATTAGGGGATAATGTTCAAAGAAATACCTATTCTCATTAACGGTCAAGTGACCCGTCCAAAACTAAAGTACATGAAGTTTAACCTTTTACAATTCTTTTATCAAGGTCCAATATAATTTAAGCCATTAAATTAACAAGTAGGGTGCAAACCACGCAAGTATAACATGATTTGGATCCTAGACTACCCGGACTTAAGCATAATTAGTATCTATGTACGAACTCTCGTCACCTCGTACGTACGCACCCTCACAAATAGAAGCACATAATAAATTGATTCATCTATGAGGTTAATTTCCTCTTACAAGGTTAGAAAAGAGAATTACCTCGCTCTGAAGTTCCATAGTCGGCTTCAAAGCTCTTCCAACAACTCAAACGGGTGCCCATCGCTCCAAAACTAGTCAATCGATGTGAAATTCCATAAATGTATACTCTAATACTCATTACAATCCAATTTATATCAATTCCGACTCCGCCCAAAACGTCGATAAGTCACCCTCGGGCCCACGTGCCTGGATTTCGAAAATTTTCGAAGAAAGTCGTTACCCATAACATTACGAACTCAAATATATAATTTATTCTCAATTACATCCCAAATTCGTGGTCAAAATCCAAAAATACCAATTTCTAGGTTTTCTACCAAAATCCCATATTTTCACTAATTTCCCATGAATTTCCATATTAAAAATCTATATATAATCCAAGTATTTGACTTTCAATAGGTGGGAATCACCTACCTTGACATAGATGATGAAAATCTCTTCTTGAAGCCTCGCAACAATCGCCCAAACCAAGAGAGAAATGAGTGAAAGGGGCAAAATCCCGCTTTAAAATAAACCTACCCATTCGCGACCCCCAAAAAGCGTTCGCCTGCTCAGCTCACTTTGCCCCCTTCGCGTTCGCGTTCCACTCTCCGCGTTAGCGAAGGCCAAACGACCTTAGGCCCAGCTCCTTCATTTCCTTCTACGCGTTCGCGACTGGTCCTTCGTGTTCGCGTAGGTTCTTTAGGCACCCCTCCGCGTTCGCGACCTCTGCGTCACGTTCACGATGAGTAATGTTCTCTAACACCACAAATCCTTCTTCGTGAACGCAGTCGACTCCACATGTTTGCGATGAAGGACACCAGAACCAGCATCATCAACAACAAAACACGGGGGGAAATGATCCAAGACCAACCCGAAACACACCCGAGGCCTCCGGGACCCCGTCCAATCACCCCAACCAGTTCCATAACATAACACGGATCTTCTCGAGGCCTCAAATCATATCAAACAACATCGAAATCATGAATCGCACCCCAATTCGAGCTTAATGAACTTTAGGACTTCAAACCTCCACCTTCGATGTCGAAACCTATCAAATCACGTCCGATTGACCTCAAATGTTGCACGCAAGTCACATTTGAAATTACAGACCTACTCCAACTTTTGAAACCCGATATAAAAAAATTCACTCCCGGTCAAACCTCCCAAAAACTTTCGAATTTCCAACTTTCGCCAAATGACCTACGGACCTCCAAATCCACATTTGGACGTGCTCCTAAGACCAGAATCACCATACAGAGACATCCTCACTCTCGGAATCCCAAACGGACATCGATGACATAAAAATACACTTTAACCCAAACTTATGAAATTCTTCCCAAATGCTAACTTTTCCATAATTAGCACCGAAATTCTCCCGGGTCACCCAAACCCAATCTGAACATACGCCCAAGTCCGAAATCATCATACAAACCTATTAGAACTTTTAATCCCGATTCCAAGGTCGTTTACTCAAAAGTCCAACCTTAGTCAATTCTCCCAACTTAAAGCTTCCGAAATGAGAATTTTCTTTCCAAATTAACTCCGAAATTCAATTCCGACCACACGTACAAGTCATAATACTTGAAGTGAAGCTACCCAAGGCCTCAAACCGCGGAATGACCCGCTAGAGCTCAAAATGACATGTCGGGTCGTTACACAACCATTATATTGAAGCAATGCAAAACTTTTCGATATCATTATATCAACGTATCTTGCTCTATAGTTTCTTACCCTTTGATTTCTGCTACTATCTATTATTTTTGTACAGTTAGCTACGAGCCTTGAAGAACATAAACTAAAGGTTCACTTGTATGTTCATTTATTTTTATAAGTGGTAAAAATTTATTTCTATATTGATTAATAGCATATTAAAAAGATCTATTGTTTTTTGTACAATTAGCTATATATATGAGCCTTGAAGAACATAACTAAAGGTTCACTTGTATGTTCATTTATTTTTAGAAGTGGTAAAAATTTATTTCTATATTGATTAATAGCATATTAAAAAGAAAAAAACTTCAGATGCCTACATATAAGGCTTTATTACCACCTTTTGAAGGTATATATCGTTTACATTATCTTGTTGCCTTTGTTATCTAAAATTGATTACAAAGGAAAAAAATACTCTATATTACCTGTTATTATTGGTTCGTTTAATTTAAGCTAAATTAGTGTTTTTGTCCCTAACTAATACACGAAACAATTTCAATGCTCGGCATTGAAGTATGAATTTTTGACAAGGGGGTGATGAAGTTCTACTTATCAAAGGAGTGATTACATACTATAAAAAAATAAATTATTGATTCAACGCTAATATAGAGGTTAAAAGTGACTATTTTTCAAGGTTTTTGTTATAAATAGAATTGTATTTAAGGTGAATGTTTATATATTATAGAGATTTAAGGGTTTGTTACTTTGTCGCTAAATCACTTTTACCTTATAAGGATTCTATTCTATTGTAATCCATTCCAAATCAATAAGAATTCTCTCTCTCTACTTTTTTTGTAATATCTTCTTCTTCTTTTATTGTATTATAGCACGTTATCAGCACAAATTTTAACCAATTAAGTAGAGGCTTTGGGGTACGTGCATGTAACGACCCGGTCGGTCGTTACGTGGAACCTGTATTATATTTACTGTTATTGTTTTGGCATAGGTTGGTTATACTGTTCATGATGTGTTAGAGTTGGTAGGCGTGGAATCGGAATGGTTGTAGTGAGAGTTTAGTCATTTAGTCTCTAAAAATAGCCTTATAGTTGGAAAAATCAATTGAGAGTTGACTTATTGGTAAACAACCTCGGAATGTGGATTTTATGGCTCAGATAGCTTCCTTAGGTGATTTGGGACTTAGGAGTGTGTTCGGAATATTTATGTGATGTCCGGTATAGAATTATGCTTGAATTGTCGAAAGTTAGTTTTTGGTAATTTCCGGTCGGCAATGGAAAATAGGCTATCGGGGAAGGAATGAAATTCCAACAGTTGGAACAGATTCGTAATGTCATTTTTGATATGTCTGCAAAATTTCAGGTCAATCGGAGTTGTTTTGGATAGTTTCGTCATCGTTGGTGGAATTTAGAAATTTCAAAGTTCTTAGGCTTGAATTTGATGTGATTTTGGTGTTTTGATGTTATTTTTAGTGTTTCGGGAGTGCAACTAAGTTTGAATGATCATATGTGATATGTTAGTATGGTTTGTTGGGGTCCCGAGAGACTCGGGATGATTTTGAGTGGTTAACGGAGAGTTTGGAGTGTTTTGTTGCTGCTGAAGTTGCTAGTACTGGTGTGGTCGCACCTGCGGAAGGAAGACCCCAGGCGCGAGGTCCACAGGTGCGGAGACCTTGCGTAGGTGCGGAGTTTGGCTGTTGTTGAAGGGTTCGCAGGTGCGGACGGGAGGTCGCACCTGTGAAAGCGCATGTGCGAAGAAGCAATCACAGGTGCGGAAATCGGGGGTTTAAGTCATATGCGCAGGTGCACACCTGGGACCGCAGGTGCGAGTCTGCGTGCGCTAATAAGGCCGCAGGTGCGGAAATCCCCGGACAGAAGTATAAAAAGGAGACTTCGCGAATTTTAACCCTTTCCACCATTGTTGTGCGGATTCCGAGGTTTTTGAGGCACTTTGAAGAGAGAAAACGTTGTTCATCGTTGAGATAAGGATTTTGGATCCTAATACTCGATTATATGTGATTAAGGATCAAAATATTAGTGTTTAATTCATGAAAATCAGTAGAAAAAATGTGATTAGGGCTTGAGATTATGAGACCTTTAGGGGTTGATTTGAGGAGTCAAACGAACTCCGATTTTAGCGTTCTTTATATGTACGGACTCGTGAGATGATGAATAATATTTTGGTATAAAATTTGTCTAGTTCCGAGATGCGGGCCCGGGAGTCGGATTTTTACTAATTTCGGGTTTTGTGCTAAATTGGTATTTTTCAATTGGAATTCATTCCCTTAGAATAATTTGATGATAAAAATCTGATCTTGGTAGATTTGGAGCACTCGAAAGTTGATTCTAGAGGCAAGCGGGTTGCAGAGTAGCTTTTCGGGCTAGTTTGAGGTAAGTAATGTCTTTAAATCCTGTCCGGAGGGTATGAAACCCCGGCTTTACATCATTTTACGGGTTTGGAGTGACGCACACACTAGATGACGAGTGTGGGGCGTGCACGAATTGGAAATTTGGAAAAATGTTCCTTTTTAGGCAACTATTGAGTTGTGAAACTGTTTTTAAAGCCTATTCTCTATAGTACTACCATGATTTGATATGTTTGGGCTATAAGCCATATTTGGGGCCTAGTGCTGATCTGTTTTAACCCTTTGGGGCTATTTTACTGATATTCCTCACTTTGAAACTATGATTTTACACTCAGTCTTTCTTGTGAAATTGTTGACACTCTTATTTGATAATATTACTATTTCTTGAAATGAAATACTATTTTGGGTCGAGAACCCCGTTTTATTCATGGCCCGAGTGGCATGCTGAGAGTGTCTGACTAAGTGAGGCCGAGGGCCAATGTTGTGAGGATGTTATGATATGAGAGAGGTCGAGTGCCTGAGGGTGATTTATGCCATGACGTGGCTTGTTTATAGCTCTTGGGTTGTAGGAGCCCCTCCGGAGTCTGTACACACCCCCGATGAGCACATGTACCTACTGAGTGCGAGTGTCGAGTGATGAGTGATTGGGAGGCATGAGTGATAGTGAGGTTGCCCGCGGGCTGATACTGAGAGATGGTGAGGTGCTGAGGGAAATTGATACTGAGTGATGATTATGGCCCGAGGGGCAGTTCTATAATGATATTTTACTGAGTTTTTGACTATGATTCATTTTATTTTTCGAACTGATATTACTGCGAGTTTTACTCAGAAATGTTTGGAAAAATATACTTGTTTCAAATGATTTTATGGAAATTGGTTTTCGAACTTATGTATATTGTATTGAGACTTGTTGTTTTATTGTTTTGTGGATTGGTGTATCTATGTTGCATGTTTCTTATTCTCAGACTGTGATTTATTTTCATTACTACTGAGTTGGCGTACTCATCATTACTCCCTGCACCCCTGTGTGCAGATCCAGGTACCGGTTCGGAGCAGTAGTCGTCGAGTTCATTTATCATGAGCTTTGGGATCTCGAGGTAGTTGTTCAGCGTCCGCAACTTCTCCACTTCCCTTCTTCATATAGTATTAGTATTTGATTCATAGACATTTATTAAGACATTAGTATAGTTAGTTTATATCTTAGATGCTCATGATCATTGACTCCAATCTTGAGAGAATTGTTTAGACTGTTAGATTATTATTGGGGCGTAAAGACTTGAAGAAAATATTTATACTATGTTGCTGCTTATTATTGACTTTTGAAATGCTATAATAGAACGAATGTGTAGTTATGTGATGGTTGGCTAGACTAGTTCCACGATAGGCGCCATCACGACCTGTTAGGATTTGGGATCGTGACAAGTTGGTATCAGAGCTCTAGGTTACATAGGACTCAACGATCATGAGCAGGTTTAGTAGAGTCTTGCGGATCGGTACGGAGACGTCTGTACTTATCTTCGAGAGGCTACAGAACTCTTAGGAAAATCTCATTTTCTTGAAATCTTTCGTGCCATTCTATTGGTTCTTGAAATCTAAACTACTGTTGTTTAATTCTCTCACAGATGGTGAGGACACGCACTACCGATCAGGGTGACCAGACACTAGCCAGACCAACAAGGGGTCGAGGCCGTGGTGGAGTTAGGGGCCTAGCCCGCGCAGCAGCCGGGACAGTACCACAGGATCCCCCTGTCATTCAGGATCAGGTTCCCGCCGAGGGTGCTTTAGCGGGACAGGCTCAGGCACCGACAGTGCCTATTGTTATTCCGGGTCTTCAGGAGTCCCTGGCTCAGATATTGACGGTGTGTACCAATTTAGCTCAGGCAGTTGTTATGTCTACTACTGCCACTGCAGCTCAGGCCGGGGGAGGCACTCAGACTCCAGCTGCCCGGACACCTGAGCAGGCTGTACAGGGTATTCAGGCACCGGGGGTAGTCCCAGCCCAGCCGATTTCCCCAGTTCAGGACTATGTAGTCTCATCTATGCCCGAGGATGAGCAGCGTAGGCTGGAGAGGTTCAGTAGACTTCAGACTCCGACTTCCAGCGGCACAGAGGGAGGATGCCCAAGGTTTTCTGGATAAATGCCAGAGGATACTATGTACTGCGGGTATTTTGATACTAGTAGGATCTCGTTTGCTACATTTCAGTTTGTGGGTGTTGCTTTCACTTCGTGGGAGGCATTCGAGAGGCGTAGGCCGGTTGGTTACGCACCACTCACATGGCAGCAGTTCTCCACGATCTTTTTGGAGAAGTATGTTCCTCAGTCCCACAGAGAGGAGCAGTGCAGGCAGTTTGAGCAGCTGCGCCAGGGAGAGTTGTCAGTTACTCAACACGAGATGAGGTTTTCCGAGTTGGCTAGGCATGCTTCTAAGTTTGTCCCTACTGATAGGGAAAGGATCAAGAGATTTGTAGATGGTCTCACGTATCAGCTTCGCATTTTGATGACCAAAGAGAGAGTGTATAGAGCTACATTTGAGCAGGTAGTTTACATTGCTCGGGACATTGAGTCGGTTCGTAGGCAGGAGCGTGAGGAGAGGGAGGCCAAGAGGCCTCATGGATCAGGTAGCTTCAGTGGTGCCCCTTTTAGAGGGCAGTTTCAGCACAGCAGAGATCGTCCATTTAGACCTCCACAACCAGCTCGCCCAGCTTATAGTGGTGCATCTTCGGGGAAGGGTCCTCGCAGTTCTCATAAGGGACGTTCATCATTTAGTGCCCTTCCAGCTCAGAGATCCTCTAGAACATCATCATATCAGGGTTCTTCAATGCACGGTTCATCTAGCGATTTTCATGGTGTACGGGGTTCTCTTCAGTCCCCATCTCCAGCTCCAGGTGGTTGCTTTGAGTGTGGAGAGTTCATACATGGGTGGAGGCAGTGTCCTCGTAGTCCTGGTAGTTCATCTCAGCAGAGGGTTCAACCCTCGACATCAGCCCCAGTCACTTCACCACCTACCTAAACAGCCAGGAGTGGTGGTCAGGCAGCTAGAGGGGGAGGTCGAGCAGGTAGAGTTCAACCACGTATTTATGCACTCCCAGCTAGACCTGATGCTATGCCCTCAGATGCGGTGATTACAGGTACTATCTTACTCTGTCACAGTGATGCTTTGGCTTTATTTGACCCTGGTTCCACATATGTCTCATCCTCTTTTGCTCACTTTCTGAATATGCTCCGTGAGCCTTTAGTTACGTCTATTCATGTTTCGACTCCGGTGGGCGATACTATTGTTGTGAACCGTGTGTATCGGTCGTTTCTTATATCTATTAGAAATTTGGAGACCCGAGTGGACTTGATGTTACTCAATATGGTTGATTTTGATGTGATTCTAGGAATGGATTGGTTATCCCCATGTCATGTTATTCTTGATTATCACGCTAAGACTGTGACCCTAGCTATGCCCGGAGTTCCGAGAGTTGAGTGGAGAGGGTCTATAGAGCATGTGCCTAGCAGAGTGATTTCTTATTAGAAGGCTCAGTATATGGTTGAGAAAGGGTGTGAGTCTTATCTTGCTTTTGTGAGGGATGATAGTAGTGAGACTCCTTCTGTTGATTATGTCCCTGTTGTCCGTGATTTTTCGAACGTATTTCCTATAGACCTGCCAGGCATGCCCCCTGACAGGGATATTGATTTTGGTATTGACCTGGTGCCAGACACCCAGCCTATCTCTAGTTCTCTACTCCACCTTACCGTATGGCACCAGCGGAATTGAAAGAATAAAGAGCATCTTCAGGAACTCTTAGATAAGGGGTTCATTCGGCCTAGTGTGTCACCTTGGGGTGCACCGGTGTTGTTTGTAAAAAAAGAAAGATGGCTCCATGCGCATGTGTATCGATTATAGGCAGTTGAATAAGGTTACGGTGAAGAACCAGTATCTTTTTCCCCGTATTGATGACTTGTTTGATCAGCTTCAGGGATCTAGAGTGTTCTCCAAGATTGATTTGAGATCCGGATATCATCAGCTGAAGATTCGGGATTCTGACATTCCGAAGACTGCTTTCAAGACCAGATATGGTCATTATGAGTTTCTGGTTATGTCATTTGGGCTGACCAATGCCCCATCTGCGTTCATGCAATTGATGAACAACGTGTTTCAACCTTACCGTGATTCGTTCATCGTTGTGTTCATTGATGACATCCTGGTTTATTCTCGTAGTCAGGAAGAGCATGCTCAACACTTGAGAGTTGTGTTACAGAGGTTGAGGGAGGAGAAGCTTTATGAAAAATTCTCCAAGTGTGAGTTTTGGCTTGGTTCAGTAGCTTTCTTGGGGCACGTGGTGTCTAGTGAGGGTATTCAGGTTTATCCAAAGAATATTGAGGCGGTGCAGAGTTGACCCAAGCCGTCCTCAGCTACAGAGATCAGAAGTTTCCTTGGTTTGGCGAGATATTACCGTCGCTTTATGGAAGGATTTACTTCTATTGCTTCACCATTGACCATATTGACCCAGAAGGGTGCTCCATTTAGATAGTCTGATGAGTGTGAGGATAGCTTTCAGAAGCTCAAGCCAGCATTGACCACAACTCTGGTACTAGTTTTGCCTACTGGTTCGGGTTCTTACACAATCTATTGTGATGCTTCTAGAGTTGGCTTGGGAGCGATATTGATGCAGGACGGTAGGGTGATTGCCTACGTGTCTAGATAGTTGAAGGTGCACGAGAAGAATTACCCAGTGCACGATCTTGAGTTAGCTGCCATTGTTCATGCCTTAAAGATTTGGCGCCATTATTTGTATGGGGTATAGTGTGAGATTTTCACTAATCATCATAGTTTGCAGTATCTGCTAAGGCAGAAGGACTTGAATTTGCGTCAGAGGAGATGGTTAGAGCTTCTCAAGGATTATGACCTCACTATTTTGTATCATCCGGGGAAGGCCAATGTAGTGGATGATGCCTTGAGTCGCAGAGCCGAGAGTTTGGGGAGTCTAGCTTACCTTTCAGCAGCAGAGCGACCTTTAGCACTTGATGTTCAGGCTTTAGCGGGTCAGTTAGTGAGATTGGATTTGTCAGACCCTCCGCGGGTATTAGCTAGCATGGCTTCCCGGTCTTCTCTTTATGATCAAATTAGAGCTCGGCAGTATGATGATTCGCATTTGTTAGTACTTCAGAATAGGGTCCGTCGGGATGATGCCAGGGATGTGACTATTGGTGATGACAATGTTATGAGGATGCAAGGTCGTATTTGCGTGCCCAATGTGGATGAACTTCGAGAGTTGATATTAGCAAAGGCCTATCCATCGGGGTTCCGCGAAGATGTATCAGGACTTGAGACAACAGTATTGGTGGAGGCGGATGAAGAGAGATATTGTTGAGTATGCAACACGGTGTCTCAACTGCCGACGGGTCAAGTATGAGCACCAGAGATCAGGTGGATTACTTCAGAGGTTAGATATTCCGGAGTGGAAGTGGGAGCGAATTACTATGGACTTTGTAGTTGGGCTTCCACGTACTTCGAAGGGTTTTGATGTTATTTGGGTCATTGTGGATAGATTGACCAAGTCCGCGCACTTCATTCCTGTCAGCACTACTTATACTTCAGAGCGGTTAGTTGGTATTTACATCAGGGAGATTGTCCGATTGCATGGGGTTCCCGTTTCTATCATTTATGACATAGGTACTCAGTTCAAATCTCAGTTTTGGAAGGCCGTGCAGAGAGGTATGGGTACTCAGATAGAGTTGAGCACAACATTTCATCCTCAGACCGACGGGCAGTCAGAACAGACTATTCAGATTTTGGAGGACATGTTGCGTGCATGTGTGATTGATTTTGGTGGTTCATGGGATCAGTTTCTGCATATAATAATAACTACCAGTCCAGTATTCAGATGCCCTGTATGAGGCTTTATATGGTAGGAGGTGTAGATCTCCGGTTGGTTAGTTCGAGCCCGGTGAGGCTAGGTTATTGGGCACATATTTGATTCAAGATGCATTAGAGAAGGTGAAGTTGATTCAGGAGCGACTCCTAATCAACCGAAATTCAATTAAGGAAATACAAAAAAGGGGGTAGTCATTTGTATATAACTTTGTATGACTTTTCTCTTCTATTTTTTTGTATTTCCTCCCTTTCCTTTTCTATTTGTATTTTTTTATCATTGCTTCCATTGAATTTCGTGTTCTATAACGACAAAGCCTCTTATTTTATTGATCCTCAAAATATAAAATTCGGGCTTTTCCTTCTATCTGGTGGTTTTCCGTTTTTCATTGGAACTCTACTAAAACTAACAAAGAAATCAAGTTTGCTTATCTCACTTAACTTGATTGAATCCATTATGGATTAAATAAATCTAAGTAAATTGTAGTTTTGTTTTCCACTTAATTTATTCTCCCATCTATACTTTTTTGTATCTATTTCTCGCACGACGCAGTCTAGGCAGAAGAGTTATGCGGACCGGAAGGTACGGGATGTGTCATTTTTGGAAGGTGATAAGGTACTGTTGAAGGTATCACCCATGAACGGTGATATGAGGTTTGGAAAGAGGAGAAAGTTGATTCCACGGTTTATTGGTCCTTTTGAGGTACTTCAAAAGGTTGGAGAGGTGGCTTATAGACTTGCCTTGCCACCCAGCCTATCGAGTGTTCATACGGTTTTTCATGTGTCGATGCTCAGGAAATATGTTGGTGACCCGTCTCATGTATTAGACTTCAGCACAGTTCAGCTCGAGGATGATATGTCATATGAGGTTGAGCCAGTAGCAATTTTGGATTGTCAGGTCAGAAAGTTGAGGTCCAAGAATATAGCTTCAGTGAAGGTACAGTGGAGAGGTCAGCCAGTGGAGGAGGCTACTTGGGAGACCGAGCGGGAGATACAGAGCATATATCCTCACTTGTTTGAGACTCCAGGTATGTTTCTAGACCCGTTCGAGGACGAACGTTTGTTTAAGAGGGGGAGAATATAACGACCCGGTCGATCGTTACGTAAAACCTGTATTATATTTACTGTTATTTCCTTGGCATAGTTAGTTATACTGTTTATGATGTGTTAGAGTTGGTAGGCGTGGAATCAGAATGGTTGTAGTGATAGTTTAGTCATTTAGTCTCTAAAAATAGCCTTATTGTTGGAAAAGTCAACTGAGAGTTGACTTATTGGTAAACAACCTTGGAATTTGGATTATATGGCTCAGATAGTTTCTTTAGGTGATTTGGGACTAAAGAGTCTGTTCGGAGTATTTTTGTGATGTCCGGTGTAGAATCTGCAAGGAGTAATGATGAGTACGCCAACTCAGTAGTAATGAAAATAAATCACAGTCTCAAGTATATGAAACACACAGCACAAAATACCAATCCACAAAACAGTAAAACATCAAGTCTCAAAACAGTATACATAATTTAGAAAAACGGTTTCCATAAAAATCCTTTGAAACAAATATATTTCTCAGTACAACTATTAGGAATATCAGTTTGAAAAATGAAGTGAATCATAGTAAAAAAACGCAGTAAAATATCATCATAAAACTGCCCCTCAAGCCATAATCATCTCTCGTAACAATTTCCCTCAGCACCTCACCATCACTCAGTATCAACTCAGCGGGCAACCTCACTGTCACCCATGCCTCCCAATCACTCATCACTCGGCACTCGCACTCAGTAGGTACCTGCGCTCACTGGTGGGTGTACAGACTCCAGAGGGGCTCCTACAGCCCAAGCGCTATAAACTAGCCAAATCATAGCATCAATCACTCTCAGGCACGCGGCCTCTCTCATATCATAACATCCTCACAGTATTGGCCTCGGCCTCACTCGGTCAGACACTCTCAACTTGTCACTCGGGACATAAATAAACAGGGTTCTCAACCCAAAATAGTATTTCATTTCAAGAAATAGTAATATCATCAAATAGGAGTGTCAACAATTTCACAAGAAAGATCGAGTGTAAAATCATAGTTTCTAAGTGAGAAATATCAGTAAAATATCCCCCAAGGGGTTAAAATAGATCGACACTAGTCCCCAAACGTGGCTTACAACCCAAATATATCAAATCATAGTAATACTATAGAACATAGGCTTTAAAGCAGTTTCACAACTCAATAGTTGGCTAAAGAGGAACATGTTTCCAAATTTCCAATTCGTGCATGCCCCACACTCGTCATCCAGTGTGTGCGTCACTCCAAATCCGTGAAAGGATGTAAAGTCCGGTGTTTCATACCCTCAGGACAGGATTTAAAGACATTACTTACCTCAAACTAGCCCGAAAAGCTACTCTGCAACCCGCTTGCCTCTCAAATCAACTTCCGAGAGTGCTCCAAATCTATAAAGATCAGATCTTTCCCATTAAATTATGCTAAGGAAATGAATTCCAATTGAAAAATACCAATTTTAGCACAAACCCTGAAATTAGCCAAAACCCGGCCCACGGGACCACATCTCGGAACTCGACAAATTTTATATCAAAACATTATTCATCATCTCACGAGTCCGTACATATAAAGAACGCTAAAATCGGAGTTCGTTTGACCCCTCAAATCATCCCCTAAAGGTCTCATATTCTCAAGCCCTAATTTCATCTTTTTCTACTGATTTTCATGAATTAAACACTGATATTTTGATCATTAATCGCATATAATCGAGTATTAGGGTCCAAAGTCCTTACCTCAATGATGAACAATGATTTTCTCTCTTAAAAATCGCCTCAAAAGCTTTTTCCGGTTAAAAATGATGGAAAAGTGGGTTATGGTCGTGGAGGGTTTAATTATATTCTCCCCAGATTTTTAATAAAATACCTTGTACGTTCGCACGCTCCCATGCGAGTTCGCACATGTCTTCTCCACTCCCTCACGCGATCGCAGCGCTGTGCACGCGATCGCACAGTGCACTAGCTACCCTTTCCCCCCACGCGCCAAGACTCTTGTGCGATCGCACCCCCTTCTACGCGATCGCACAGCTTGCACTCCCTCTACTCCGAGATCGCAGCTGCTCAAGTGCGATAGCACAGAACAAATTCTGGGGCCTCACCAACAGACCTATGCGATCGCATACGACACCCCGCGATCTCATAGAGGAATTTACACCCTACAACACACCAGCAAAACAACAGATTTTTCAAGTCCGGAAGTGTCCGTTAACCATCCGAATCAATCTCGAGCCCCTCGGGACCCCCAATCAATTATACCAACACATCACATATGATCATTCAAACTTAGTTTCACCCTCGGAACACCAAAACTAACATCGAAACACCAAAATCACATCGGATTCAAGCCTAAGAAAACTTTGATATTTCTAAAAATCCACCAACGATGCCGAAACTATCTAAAACAACTCCGATTGACCTGAAATTTTGCAGACATATCCAAAATGACATTACGAACCTGTTCCAACTTCTGGAATTCCATTCTGATCCCGATAGCCTATTTTTCATTGCCGACCAGAAATGCGAAAAATTAACTTTTGTCAATTCAAGCCTAATTCTACACCGGACATCACAAAAATATTATGAACACACTCCTAAGTTTCAAATCTCCTAACGAATCTATCCGAGCCATAAAATCCGCATTCCGAGGTCGTTTACCAATAAGTCAACTCTCAATTGACTTTTCCAACTTTAAGGCTATTTTTAAAGACTAAATGACTAACATCTCACTACGACCATTTCGATTTCAAGCCTACCAACTCTAACACATCAATAACAGTATAACCAACCTATAACAAGTCAATAACAGTAATTAAAATGCAGGTTCTACGTAACGACAGACCGGGTCATTACACTACATTTATGATAATGCCAAATATATATATAAGGATCTTAAGTCTGGAGAAACAATTCAAGTAGAATTGGTTTCATATGAAAGGCACGTAGGTTTTGACCTGCAGATCAAACACCTGAAAGTATAAAGTCAATGGTGTGTGCAATCTCTTTTATTTATCTTATATGACATAAAAGCTTGATATGCACCTAAGTCTATTTGTATAGCTTATATGACTTAACTTGTATGACAATTCCTGAAAGAATTTAATCGCTTAAGGCATATTCAATTCTTGAACCTGAATTACCACATCATAAGTGCAATTTTTGCACGTATATATCTTGCTATAACTATAAGAATGATAATGTGATAACGAGAATTTTTACCATTATGGAGATACTGGAAAGACCATTCCACAACATTATATGAAGACATTACATCCATCAAGAATGACGATTTCAAGGAGTAAAATATTCATAAAGTTAATATGACAGATTTGTTTATCAATCTCCACCAACGATCTTTTGAAGATGGTGCACAAGATTGGGATGTGAAGGCTTAAAGATGTGACTTGATGCTCTTATCAGGGTTAGTTAATATGTGTTGTACTATTTTACCCTTACAATATTTTGCCCCACTAGGTTTTCCCTGCAAGGTTTTTAACGAGGCAACCAAAAGGCGTATTTCTAAACATGCATACTTTTTTTCCTTCTCTAGAATTTTTTTCCCATTGGTGTTTTTATTTAGTTAAGGTTTTAAAGAGGTACATTATTTGTTGAATAGACATTCAAGGGGGGAGTGTTATAAATAAAATTGTATTTTAGGTGAATGTCTATATTTTAGAGAGATTTTAGGGTTTGTTACTTTGTGGCTAAGTCACTTTTCCCCTGTAAATAGAGGAGTTCTATTTTGTTGTAATTCATCCCAAATCAATAAACATTCTCTCTTCCGACTTTTCTTTGTAATACTCATCTTCTTTTATTGTTTTATAACATATTTGACAACTTTGAGTCGAGACATTTAATAAGGCAGTGATTCGACCCAGTGGTAGGTCGACACAATTTTGAAATCTTTTTTCAAAAAATTTCTCTTCTTTTTTTTTCTCCACAACACGAGTTGGAAATCTCCTTCACTTATTTTAGCATCGTGAGTTGGATTTCTTCTGCTAAATTTGACTTTATTCCTTTTTCTTTTATTCCACTTCGCTTCGCACTTTAAAGTTCAAACCCGCCATTGGCGTTTTCAATTCCTCCACTTTCCGGTAAGTTTTCGCTCAATAATCTCACTATCTCAAAATCCATTCGCTTTTTATATTATTTGTTTTATTTCCCTTTTCTTTGCTTGTAAGTAATTAACCCTAAACATTTAGTGAATTAGGGATTTCGTAATTCCAAAGTGATTTGTAATCCCACACTTTGTTTGTGTTTGTTCTTCGTAAGGTTGAAAATGAGTTAAAGTTACATTTGTTATCCGCGTAAGAAATTTTTATACCATCAAATTACCTTTATATGTTATAGCTTGTAGTTTGTCTTATTTTTAAATGAAAATATTTCATATAAAAACAACTCAACACCCTATTTTTTAACTTAATGGTTGATATTCAAGTTTACAAACGCCTAACCCAAAAAGAACTGGCCCATATCCCAAAAGGGGCATTTTTCCTCTTTTTTTGGATTCAAAATCTATTAAGCGAGATATTTTCTCCTTCTTTCCATTCTTCTTCCCCAAAATTTTGTGACAAAATTACATCAGTTATCGCTTAGGCCTACAGTCCATCCTGGTTTGGCGCATGTTGCACATATATTGAAAATTTCTAGCCCACATTAAATTAGTAGCGGTAATTTAGTATTTCTTTTTCTATTTGGCTCTTTCTCTATCTCCTTATCATAGATTTTACACACGCTTCTCTGTTCCAAATAAGGAACCGTCCGCCATTGTTGCTTCTCCCCCGATTTTTTGAGATTTTTTTGTTCTTTTTAGGTAATGTTTCCTTTCATTTTATCATTTTAACATTGTTTTGTCTTTGATTTTTGTTATATTTTTTATTTTTGCTTTTCAGATTTTATTTTTTTTGTACAATGTGGTTGTGTTTTTCTTTCAGTTTTTTGTTACTTCTATCTCCATTCTCAATTTAAAGTTTGTGTTCCAGTTTGCATGCATTTTTATTTTGCTTTTTAGGGTATATTTTTTTCCTTGATTTTTGTTACAATATGAATTTTGATTTTTGGTAACCTTTGTCGTTATACGAACGTTTCTTTCATTTTTATTTGATTTTGCATTGTTGTTTTGATTCAGTATTATCAGTTTATCAATGTTATTTTTGTTTTGATTTTGTAGTTACAACGTGGTTTAGCTTTTAGTCCATAGCCTCTGTAGTTGGTTTAAATGTCTTTTGTTCACTTTTTAAAGCTTTGAGTTGTTAATTTGCTTGTGTTTGTGTTCATAGCCTCTGTTTTAGTTTGATTCTTGTGTTTTTCTTCACTCTTCTCCACTCTTCTTCAATCTTCTTCACTCTTCTTAAATCTTTGTTCATTTTGTTCCAGCAAATGCGTTCAAAAATGTTTGGTTCTAAATGTTGTTCGAAGGTTGATGGTAAATGGATTAAGATTGATTATGTTGCTATATTGTGGGACTTGCCCTTAACCCTTGATTCTGAAGCGGATGGGCATGTCCATGCCCCCGATGATGATAGGTTTTGAGTCTCTTGCTCCTACAAAAAATCCTAACAATAAAGCAATCGAATGTCCCGCTCGCAGACAAAAAATATTGTTAATCATAATAAGAATTTTAGAATGATAAGTAAGAAATGCGGTCGACCTGGAAAATCCTAAGAAAAGCTGAAATTTAATACGGGGATGATGTTGGCCCTAGTGTTAAACGGAAAAAGAGAAAGATTGACGACGATGGTGTAAGTAGTCTTGATGGTATATCCAAAGAACAGAGGATTGCTACTGCCGCAAATTCAAGAAGAGAAAAGCTAAGTTGAAGGTATTCCTTATAGTGTTATTAATTTTATACATCCTTATACAAGTTTATTACAAAGTTATACACCCGTTTATATATAAGACACATGTACTACAACACTGATTTATACATTTTTATTGCCGTAATCTCCAACTCCTCTTCAAATAGTAATAAGCTTCGTTGTAAGAACAATTGGAGGAAATTATAGAAAGTTTAGGCGCGGTTCTAGTTCTCTCGGAGGAGAGAAATCAAGAGCGCCAGACGAAGAACCCCTTCCCCCGTCGCACACGTTTTAACATAAATCCAAAAGAAGTTTCTGTTTACTCACTTTAAAGTGAGTATTTGTTTCCCTCCCTTTCCTGCTAGGATTGGAAATCCTATATTTTACATATCCATACGATTGAGTCCTTTGGTTTTCCGAAATAGTGTAAAAAGAAGTGCTTCGAATCATTGCTATTTGACTCAGACCTCTTCGAAAAAAGTCGAGGTATTTCAAATTGTTTGTTGACACGGAAAAAGTCAAGGGAAACCTCTGAAATTATTTCAATATTGAATCTTGGACATATAAGAGTTTCGCATCGAATCTCTTTAGAAAGAAGATCTTTTGTCTCATGGTAGCCTGCTCCAACACACTTACGAAACTTTCGTTATTGGGTTAGCCATACACTTCACATGTTTCTAGCGATTCTATCAAATGATACAAGTCTTGGATAAGAATCTACAATGCACTAGAACGCCCTTGTTGGCGATCCTTTACTCTGACAACATCTAGGGTTCCTCGAATAATGTGATATGTCACATCGGGTAAATCCTTAACCCCCCCCCCCCTACGAGTTCATTTGTAATTAAATTTATAATCTACGTATAATGAGCTTATACTTAGCCATCAAATTGGTTTGTTGTCCGGAGATAATCAGTTTTTCGAACAAAAAAAAAGGATTCCAAATAAGGAACATTTGGTACATTGATGAGTACTTAAGATAACCCATTCGAGGAGTAATTCTTTTACTGGGTTCTTTCACGCTGTGAGAAAGTCATTAACTTATCTTCAGAATAAAAAAAGGCAAAATTACATTGTCCATTCTATTTGAACTAAGACCTTCTTCATTACAGCAGGTCACACTTAACAATGTCTGTTGGCTCCGCAACGGTTATTTCAAATCATGTCTTCCAGTTACCATAAGCCTACACCTCGGCAAGCTTTGAAGCAGGCAACATTTGTGGACCGTCACACCTCCTTTTTTCACTAGTAAGGGTAATAAGGGAGTTTTTTCAATTAAAGTGACATTATTCGATTTTGGGATTTATTTTATTAGTTTTCAGAGTTGCCACCTGGATTTTTACGGTGTTCTGGGACACCATTTATTTATTAAAAATCCCAAATCGAGGAATTTTGACTCTGTTTAAATTGTCTGCGAATCAGAAATCCGGTTAAGGAATTCTGTTATCTCGGGAGAAGGTGTTAGGAACTCCCGGATTCTGTGGTTCTATGTCATGCCCCGAATTCCCACCGTCGGGACCGAGATGGCGTATAACGTTGAACCCGCTAGACAAGCCAACATTTCGATAAAAATACTCATTTTCCTTATTATTATCATATAAAATAAAGGTAGTGAGCCTGAACAAAATGAATAAATAGTACGGAAGTTAAGAAACCATCGATTTAAATAATTAATATTACAAGATCCTTACATAAATACCAGAACTAGTATCACAATTTCACAAACGGTCTAAGATTTACTAAAAATAAAGGTATGAAATAAACATGTGCAACTGTCTTGGAAATACAAGAGAAGACATAAAAGAAAAGGATAGGAGGTGACGCCAAGTCCTGCGGATGCCTGCAGGACTACCTCAGTGTCGCATGTGGACTGAAGGATACTCCCTCGATCAGTGTCCACCGGGTTCGGTACCGTAATTTGCACAACATAAAGAAGTGCAGGTGTAGCATCAGTACAACCGACCTCATGTATTGAGTAAGTGCTGAGCCTAACCTTGGCGAAGTAGTAACGAGGCTAGGACACGACAAACAACAAATACTTGTGCAATTCAATAATATGTAACAAAGTAATGGCAGGAAGTAAACAATTAAGTACAAAAGAACGGGGAAAAACATACTGGGGAACAAGGGGAAAACAATACTGAATAGCTGAACAAGGAACAATATAAGCAAATAAATGTCAACAGGAAACAACAACACAAAGCAAATATGTACACGGCATCACCCTTCGTGCTTTACTCTCACCCTCACCAAACCAAGTGCACGACATCACCCTTTGTACTTTTACTCTAATCCTCACAATGAAATGAATAAATAAAAGGGGCACGACATTATCTTTCGTGCTTTTAAATGTAAAATCTTTGTATTTTTTCTCTCATCCTCACAATGCAATAAATGAATATACGGCATCACCCTTCGTGCTTTACACTCTTTCTCACAATGCAACAAATAAATACATGGCATCACCCTTCGTGTTTTACACTCTTCCTCACCCAAACGATATCAAGAACAACAGTTTGGAAAGAAAAATCAATAACATGTATCATAATCATAACATCCCGGCAAGGGAACAACAGTAGAAACAAATACCGTCCCGACAAGGGACACAGCTATAACCAATCTCGCTCAAGTGTAAAACTTAACAAAATAATACTCAACTGAACAATTAGTCAACATGGTTCACAACCAAGTATTTCCAACAATTGAATAACCTCCAAAATAAAATCTACTTCATAACACAGTAAATAACGAAGAAAAACGCATATTTCATAAGGACCGACTCACGGGCATGCTTGACAACAATGCATAAGTACTCGTCACCTCACCTATACATTGAACATGGTATAAACACGTAGAACATATGACTCAATACATATTCTCTCAAGCTAAGGTTAGGCCAAACACTTACCTCGACTCCATGAATCCAAATCAAGCCTCTAGCACCGCTTTTCCTTTCGAACCGACTCCAAATCGATCGTATCTAGACATAATTGACTCAATAACATCAATAAATGCTAAAAATTCAATTCCAATGCTTAATTATAGAATTCCCAACATTCTTTCTAAAAATTCGAAAATCGACCCCGGACCCGCTTGATCAAAACACGAGTTTCGGACCAAAACCCGATTACCCATTCCGTCACAATCTTGAATATACAATTTGTTTTGAAATCCGATCCCAAAACGAGGTCAAATTTCCAAATAATCAAAAAGGCCCTAACTCTACCCAAATCCCTAATTTCTACCCTTAATTCCATGTTTTTAGGCCTATAATCTAATAGATGTTGATGAAAATGGAAGAAAACAAATTAAAGATTACTTACCTAAGAGATTATGGTGAGGAAATGCTTCAAAAATTGCCTATTGATGAAGAAGAGGTTTATGAAAATGGTGGAAAAATCCCGTATACATTCTGTTTTTGGACATTTAAAATAGCTGGGAAAAATTACTCTCCGCGTTCGCGAAGAGTTGGTTACACAGACATGTGCGTTCGCAGTTGTGGGGCCGCGTTCGCACAGGGTAATTACCCCCCAGCCCCCTAGGTCCCCTCCTATGTTGTGCGTTCGCGACCTTCCAGGTGCGTTCGCATAGCAGTCCTAGATCACCCCCTCCGCGTTCACATCCTTAGGGGTGCGTTCGCATAAGCTAAAAACTACCCTCCCCCAGACCTCTATAACCCTTGAGTGCGTTCGCACTCCCTTGAGTGCGTTCGCATAGGGAAAACCCCCGGACACCAGCAATAGCACTTCAAACACCAGATTTTTAGCCTAACATCACCCCGACACCTCACCAAATCTCACCGGAGCCCTTGAGGCTCAAAACCAAATATGCACACAACCTAAAAATCATCCTACGGACTTATTCGTGTAATCAAATCACCAAAATAACCTCATAAACATCGAATTAAACCTCAAAATCAATGAAATACTTCAAAACTTCCAAAATTTTCTAAATTTAGCATTTAAGGTCCGATTCACGTCAAACGAAGTCCGTTTATTACCAAACTTCATAGATAACACATATAAATCATATTGAACCTATTCTGGGCTCCAGAGACATAATACGGGCCCGATTTCTTAGGTTTCATATAGAATTTCATTTTCAGAAACCTTTATATTTTTCAGAAAATAATTTTCTTTAAAAATTTATTTCTCGGACTTGGGACCTCGGAATTCGATTCCGGGCATACTCCCAAGTCCCATATTTTTCTACGGACCCTCCGGGACCGTCAAATCACAGGTCCCGGTCCGGTTACCAAAAATATTGACCAAAGTCAACTTTATTCAATTAATTCATATAAAATCATCATTTTTATCTGTTTTCACTCGACGGCTTCCCGGCTACACGTCCGGGCTGCACACGCAAATCGAGGTGAGGTATAAGGAGGTTTTCACAACCTCAAAACACAGAATTAGCTAAGAATACACCAGGTGACCTTTTGGGTCATCACATTATAGCACAATCGCTTAATGATTAAACTTGGTCTAAATTGTTTAATTACTGATTTAATACCTATGTGCATTTTATTCTTTTTACCGCTTTTATTATTCGATTGTATTTAAAGAGTTATATTAAGGCGGGTTACGTATGCGTAAACCCGTGGAAATTGAACGTGTCAAAATCATGTCACTCAGACGTGTACATAATTCACAATACTTGATTCCTTTGAAGAAATAGCCGAAGTCGCGCAAGCGCGTGTTTTTTGTTTTGGTTGTAATCGAAATCACGTCACGCGAACATGTACGCAATTCCGATAATTTTGAAAATTCGTTCCTAGAGGTGTCTCTACTAGTGTTCATCTTAATCTTTATTTGTGCTACGTAAACGTATACACAAGTTTAAGAAAAAAAAAATTAGTTATTAGAAGAATTATTCTTTATTCAAAGTTACGCGAACGTATACTTTGATTGTTAATATGTTTTCAAATTCTAAACTTGTCAACTATCTAATCAGGGACAGGTCTAAGCATTTACTACATCTAAAATGGGTTTTCTAAGTTAATTTGTAAGACTAGTTTAAGGAAGCTTTTTAGATTACTAAGTACGGAATTACTCAAAATCTTCTAAGACTAATTTTGCTAGCCTAATATGTGAGGATTTGGGCCATTTACTAATTCTGGCCTAATTTAGTGACAAGCATTTTTGGGCCAGCATTATGTCTAATTACCATATCAGAAACAAACGTAAACATTCTGGTTAACACCATGTAAAGAAAATCAATTGTCCAGAATGAGAACACAATTTCAATTAAACAAATCTTACAGTACGATATTTGAACAGAGTGACAATTTTTTGTTTCCCTAGTCAATACAACAATTGTATGCAATTGTGAGGCTGTTTAACCTCGTAGGCCCAATAAAGTGAACGATGGCCTGATTTGGCTTTAGGTATATAACCTACTACTGGGCCATGCACTTATAGAGTCCATTGGACTCAAACTTCATAAATTAAAAAAAAAAGAACAAGTTTTGAACTACGAAAAATTAATGGTGTTTGAATTCGAATCAGATCTCTGTTTAACGAGATAACGTTAGTTTCAAACTAAAGTATAATAAGGCCTTGGGGTTTAATGGGTCATGTTATGAATTTGGCCCATTTTCTACATTCGAATTGCTGAAATCTTAACAGTTCAGTTTTTATTTTACGATGACTATAAACAAAACAGTGAGAAATAGATTTTACATCATTGCTTAACTATAAAAATATACAGAAATTCTTGAAAATTACGTGAAAAACAGTATGTAAATAAGACCTAATCTATTGTTGCTTCAGTTTCAAACTTGCTCATGACTTTAATTCACAGAATCATAGACCACTTGATTTTCCAACAAGAAAAAAGATTTATGCATTTATATAAGCAGATTCGACCAACTGGTGGTCAAATCCCACATCTTTTAATGCTAGCTCTCATCAAGAACTATCGACTCATGTTGGTTCGAGTCATTTGGGGTCTCGGAATCGAGCGGAGCTAAGTTCTTTGGAGGAGCGGATGTTAGGAGGTGATTGAGGAGGAGGAGAGGATTACTTGGTGAAATTTTGGGGTTATTTGGTTGAGCTCCGCCGTCGGTAGGCGGAGATGGGCGAAAGCCGGTGGGGGTTAAAGGGGCGAGGAGAGAGAGATGTGAGTTAGGGGATTGAGGTTTGAGGGGTAGGGTGGGGGGAGTTCGGACATATATATGTTAAATTGATGACCAGTTCCCCGCCATTGGATCTAAACAGATCAACGGCTGAGATTAGTCTCTTCTTTAAACGGGGTCGTTTTGGGTAACGGGGCTGGCCGAGTTTAGCTTATTTGGGTTGGGGTGTATTTGTGTATAGAGAAGGGGTTTGGGCCTGGGTAATTTTGGCCCATGTCTGATTTTAATCCATTTTTTTTTTTGCAAATCTAAGCTAATTAATTAATTAAAATTAAATTTAAAAAAACATAGTAATTAATTCTAACTTAGTTTTGTCTAATTATAAATTAATTGATAAGTTAATTAAGAGTAACACCATTTAATTTAATACCCATATCATTTAAAGAATAAATTTCGCAATTTTCTTAGAAAAATGATTAAATTAAGTAATTAATCATTAAACCTACATTATGCCAAATAATCATCATTTTTGTTGTTATTTATTTCAATGAATTATAAATAATAATTTTGTAACTTCCTAATAACAATAATCGAGGTTATGCACTTAATTATGCAACTTTAAATCATTTTTAATTAATTTATTGAATTTTGTAGGAGTATATAGTAAGTTAAAAATTACATGCTCACATGGACAATTAATTTTTATTAAATTTGAATCCATAAGTAATTTGGATTTTTATCATATATTAAATACTTACTAGTCCAAATGGTATTATGGGTTAGTATAATCGGGTCGATTATTTAAATTTAAAATAAATTGATTTAAATAAAAGTCCAATGTATTATTCCGTCAATTGGTCTTTTATCAAATGGATCAACCATAAGCCTCAAGCACAATGACCCACTAGGGTTTTCTCAAATACTATTCCACCCCACACCTATTATAAAGGGGTCAAAGGAGAAGGCTAAGACAAGAAAGTAACCAGAAGGAAATGCTAAAGAAACTCTGAAGAATAGCATCAAGGTCTCCATCCATATCTGTAATCGTCGTCTGTGGTCAAATTCCAAAGGCAAACTCAAATCATAGGCGGGCGGCTTCAAATCTTCCGTTCGTGATAACCCAACACCAAATCCTAGCTCGTGACGACCTTCAAATTGTTCGTGACGTACAACAAATATGAAATCCTTCAAGTTCAATATCAAGCTCTCAAGCTCTTGAATCATCGTCCGTGAGGAGAAGAATCAGAGGACTGCATCTCTTTAGATTTAAATATATTTTAGAGATTGTAACCCCATCACTTGAAATCGAATATAATATTTGTTGCTATATTTCTTGTCTTGATTATTATTTTTCAGGATCGAAATTTAGTTGTTACAATGATAAAAATAATAAAAACAATTCAAGTTACAAACTACAACGTTCATATAGCACGACACAACTCTAGAACTAATAAACTATGAAATTAAAGGAAGAGAAGAAAAACTAGTTAGAAGCATTCTCCAAGCGTAGTGTGTGTCCCTCACGTGAATTCTCCTTCAATGTGTGTTAAATCTTCTCCAAATTAGGTTTAGAACCCTTTTTATATGAGTTGAAACCATGTAAGGCCGAAATAACCTTATCTCGGACGAAATAGGAGAAATCACGCAACATAGCGTCCAGACCAGCGCGATGCGCTGGCCTTAGCGCTGGAGGCATTGACGTTTTTGCAAGTTCAATTCACATTCTTTGCCTTCAAGTGCATTTTCCTTTCCTTTTGTATTGCACTTGGTGGGACAAACACGAAAGGGTTTCCCCCTTTGTCTCGTTCTTAAATTTTTTTCCTTCCACTTTTTATTTAATTTTGCTCCAAATTTCTTCATCTTTACACCACTTTCTTCCTACATTGTTAAAATATAATATTAATCATAAAATAATATAACTAATATTCGAAGGATGGTTAAGAGTGCTAAAATGTAAGACAACAATGAATAAATATATGTATTTTGGGCCAAACATCAAAAATATTTTTTAGAAAATAAATAAATAAAGACTAGTAATAATATTAGCAAGTCAAACGTGTAAACTTTTGAGTGTTCAAGATTACTAATGATGATGATGATAATAACAACAACAACAATTATAATAATAATTATAATAATTATAATTATTATATTATGAATGTGCTAGTTATAAGAAAACGAGTTTTGGAGGAGTTCTCCATTTTAGTGTGCTTTTTCAATTTTAAGAAAATATTTTCACTTTGACCATATCACATATGTTAGGCATTGTTGAAATTGTTTCACGTTAACTTGAAAGTGGTACCAAAATTTTTATAATCGGTCTAGACATCTCTTTTTACGAATGAAAGTAACACAATTGGACAATTTACCTCAAAATGTTTTGAATTCATATTTTTACCTGTAATCTTCTAATTACTATATCAAACCTTAATATATTCTACATATATCTATGTAATTTTGTAATTCTGGTGAAAAAAATCTTTTTTTCTTTTTAGTTTTCTCGAACAATCAATTCATCTATCTTTATCTAATTTCAACGAACCAGCTAAACACAAAAAATTATAATTCATCCCTAACTAATCCATGTGAAGTATGATTTATGTATAACTTGTTTTCGTACCAAAGGACATGTTAGTTGTTACATATTACTATTACTAATATTAACTTCATTATTGACACCAAAAGTTGCTTCCCCCTCAACCCGCGTTTGTCCAATCTGGTTTCGATTTCCCGAAACAATCCGACCCGATTAGATTCAGAACCCTAGCCACCTCTGCATATATAGGCTAAAACCCTCGCAAAACCCCGCCTTTCGCCCTTCATTTAGTACAAGACACTCTCAGTTTCACACTTGAGCTCTTCTAGCTCGGCCTCCTTCAAAAATGCCGCTTGGGGAAAGGCAAGGAGACGAGAAAAATGACGCCAAGTACTGTGGAGTCGAGACGGAGTTCAGCGATGACATGCCTCAACTTCTTTCTCTCAACATTCATGGCGGCTTCGACTTCGTTGTTGCACCATTGGTTAGTAATCCATTAATTCTAAACCCTAAAAATGCTTTTAGAAGTCTTAATTTTTCTATTTTGATCATAAAAAAAACAGCATAACCGAGAATGTTTGGAGCTCGGTGATATTAAGCCTGCCCCAATATCATTCCCCAGAAAATAATGAAACTTTATTGATTAAAAATTGTCAAGTATGAATAAAAGGAAATAGTGAAGTCTTTACGATTAATTGTAACTTTGGACAATCTCCTTTTAGCACAGCTAAGCGCGCACTCTTTCACTTGGTATAAAATAGCGTCTAAAAACTTTTCCAATTATCATGAAGGGAATTAATATTTAACTTTCAGCTTAATTCTAATTTATGAGGAAACAATTTTCCATCTTCTTGGAGAATAAAAAGGTAAAATCAAATCTCATTTTTTGAGATTATAAAATAAATATTTTATGCAGAAAACTGATGTTATGTTACCTTTTCTAAGCTACTTAACTATTTCATGTATTCCAAAAAAGATTGGTTACATTTAGAAATGTGTTCCACTTAAAGCTCCAGGGTTCTAACACGAATGGAACATTTACCCAGAATTTTTAACCCATTACTTTTTCTTTAAATTTTTTGACTTAATTAAGTTGTTAAAAGGTTTATTCTAAGTTTGGAGAGTTGTATGTATAGGTAATAAAACATTGATATTACTGACTCTTTTCTTTTTAGCCGGACTTGGTCATTGTTCAATATGTTTGATTTAACTTGGAAAATGTGATTAACGGTGACCAATTAGCCAGTCACATATGGGCGGTAATGCCCTATTTTGTTATGTGTGAATGGTCAGTATGTCACCAACAGTAACATGAATGGTGTTTCCTAGCCCAACTCTTGGTGAATTTTGATATTCTTCACTTTCCCTGGGCTGTTGACATTACATTTTTCTTTTCAAAATTCATACATGATGACTTGGTTTGCTAGCTGAATAATGCTCGACATTATGTGTGATTTTGAGAAATGGAAGAATTTAATGATTGTAATTTGCTAAGTTTATGATAAGGATTTTTGTCATGTTTGTAACTTGTAAGAGTAATTTGACGAATAGCCTAGTGTAAAGCAGCTTCCAGTTCCATTATTTGGATTGGTGATTCAAGTCATCAATGCAACAGTGCAAAAAGATCACTATTGGCTCCTTGACATGGGATTTAAGAGGTGCAGGGTTTAACTGAAAAATAAAATTTGGGGGTTTGACGGGGTAAATTTAGTTGCTGACATTAACCATTGATGCCAAACCGTTGTCCATCATTTTACTTGCTATGTGGCATTGAAGCAACAGATGATTCACATTCTCCCAATTGCTTCCACGTAAATAGCAACTGACATAGGTTATCCATTTTTCTATAAATTTCCAGCTATATAGTCCATTACTATTGACCAAGTGAAAGTAAACCTTCCATGCAGCTCTAGGAACCATATTATTATAGGAACATGTGTCTTTTCTTCTCAGTAGTGTGCGGTATCGTGAAAAGTCCTGTCCTCATCCACAACAATTAGAAGCATACTTGTATTTTGCAACAATTATGCTTTTCTACAACCATACTCACACTTGCATATTTTTACATTTCACTTACTAAGAATAGATGAGCTTAGATGGAGCAGAGATCTATTTAGCCAATCACAACTTGCTTGGGATTGAGGCGTCGTAGTAGTTGTTGTACACACCTAAGAATATTTTAATTACCTGGGTCTCGATTGAATAAAAGTGTTACCACCTTGTTCCATAACAAAAGATGATGCTTTTTTCCCCTGATTCATCCTTTCCTCAAAGAAAATTCTTTATCCGTCTATAGCTTTTTTTTCTTCCAATAATTGAATTCGGAATAAGGAGAAATATATGTAGCGACGTTGTACAAAGTGGAGTTATGATGATATTCTTGTCTCCCTCGGATAATGTTTGGTGTATCGATATCGAGCACTGTACACGGATATAGAATAATGGACCAATTTTCTCTACCTTGCTTTGAAACCATTGTGGTTGAATAGGTACCAATAGGTACATAAGGAAATTCTAGTCCACGTTGTGGTAAGCATCTTTAGAGGTTGTTTGTTACTAGGATTAGAAAAATAATCCTGATATAAAATGTGAAATTGTGTTATCCTGCATGGCTGAATTTTGGCTTACAGTATAAGCAATACATGAATCATTTTTACCTCAATTCTGTTGTTATTTTATGTAGGATTCAACATGGGATTCTAATATCACGGTTAACAATCCTTGAATAAAACACCTAAAAAATTAAAAGGTTCACTTAGAATCATTTTATCATGGGTTTTACGTAAATCGAGGTTATTTACTACGAAGGTTAATAACTATATTTGTTAAATTGTTCGACCACTTCATTTGAAATTTTAAATAATAGAAAGAGCACACTTTTATTTACTTAATTATGTCTTCAACACAGTCCCTCGTGTGTGGGCTTAATTCATTTTATGGGTCAATTACATGGAAATTCTTTGTGGCAGAGAGATTCGAACGGAGCAGCTCTGACTACTATAATACTATGTTGAGTTGTTTGACCTCGTATTCTAACAACTGAAGCAAGTAGAGGGAGTACACTTTCATTCACTCAATTATATCTTCAACAATATTTATTTTTTTAATTCCGATGAGGAGAATATATGCTTATGTAAGCTGAATTAATTATTTTATTTATTATTATGGTTTCACGAAAGTGTGATCAAATGCGAAGAGTGTAGAGAGGCGTCAAGGTCTTTTGAAAAGCTTAAGCGAAAATACGCAATTAAGGCATTGACCTTAGTAAAAGAAACTAGCTAATGAGGAAATATAAAAATATATATGTAACACAAGAAAAAGTAACTATAATTGTAGTCAATAACAAGCTGGCCCAAATATCACTATTGTAAAAAAATTCTAGACCATAATTATTTTGAAAAATGAGTTGAAAAATTGTAACTAAAGGAAATATGTGAAGTAAAGATCATGTCAATTAAGTCCAATGACCATTTTATATTTTTGATGTAGTTATGCAACTTTAAGTTTCCAATGAATAGTTGTCTTATATTAAATCTAATTTCTTATTTCTAATGATTTAAAAATGTCTTTCATGAACGTGTTAGATGACAATTAATATATCATTTCTTCGCTAGTACTGCCTTTTAGTCACATACTGCAGTGGCCATAAGACACTTGTTCTAGTGCTCTATGCATGAACTTGAACGAGGCAATCTGCATAACCTTGATATCACCGAGCGTCAAGCTTAATGTCGCCTTAAATGGGCTTTAACCATTGTTTTGGAGAGTGTTAAGCGCAAAAAAGCGACGAGGCCTCGCTTCACCGAAGCGAGAAGCGCGAAGCGAAGCACACATTTCTTTCATGTGAAGCGCAATTTAACACATAAATAAAAAAAAAAAAAAGGCATAGATAAATGGCTAAGAACTCATTAAAAATAACATATTAAGAAAAATTTTCAATTCTTAAATCAAGAAGCGAATAATAGATACTAAAACTAGATAGTGAATAATCCTCAAAAGTCATAACATATTAAGATTGAATTTACTACAATCAACAACCAAAAAAAAACATAACAGTTAATTTTTACGAACCAGAACAGTGAGCAGGATAAAACCGAAAAACAGAGTATAAACCAGAAAACAAAGCATAGTTTTAGGCCACAAAAACTCAGTGAGAAAAATAGAAAGAAGAAAGAAAAACAGAGCATAAATAGGGCAGAAGAACAGAGCATAAAATTAGATGTCTAGAACAGAGCAATAGAAAGTGAAGAAAATAGAAAGAAAAAGAGAAAAAAGGAGTCGAACACTTCAGAATAAGAAGAAGAAGAAGAAGTCATCCTTGGAGTTGGAGCAGCAGAAGAGCGTATGTTTATTTGGCAACTGACGGTTTATTTGCCAATTTTTTTAAAAAAAAAACCCTAGCAGATGCCTTCACGTCCCTTAAGCGCTCTTTTTTGCGCCTTTCCCATCGCGGTGCTTCTCGCTTAACAGGTTAAAACGTGCGCTTTTTTTTATGTGAGTCGCTTTTATGGCAGAAAAGCGACATAGTAGCGCCTCACGTCGCTTAAAGCGGGAAGCGCACGCTTTTAATAACACTGGTCTAGCAGTGTCATGGTATCTTATCTTTTTGGTTGGGGTTTAATAATTTTGGGTGGCTTGTTGGCCCATTATATATGTTCATGATATTATCATAGGTGCCCTTTTATTTCCTTTATGTTACAAAGTACACGTCTAAGTAATTCCTTTCTCTTCTTTAGTTAACATGTTTGGATAAAGACTTCACGAGAAACATAGATCCATGTTCTAATATGCATAGAAAACTTCAACAATTGCAAGATTTGACTTGATTTAAGGGGTCATCTAGTTCTTCTATTCTTGGTATTAGGCATGTTGGAGGGATTTTTGGGGGGGGGGGGGTTAAAGTGCATATGATTAGTTTTTCTTTTTTGTGAAGATAAGTGTCGAATTGTGTTGGAATTTTGTTTCGTGGGGTTACTATCTAGGTTATTTTAGTTAAGCAGAAACTCTATTTTACTCCTGCACTGTACCTAGCCCACAATTTTTGTGATGTAATTTTCAATACTAAGATGATAATGAGCTTATTGAAATATTGTGGTCATCTAGTTCAACAATTGCAAGATTTGACTTGATTTAAGCATCTAGTTCTTCTATTCTTGGTATTAGGCATGTTGGGGGGGCTTTTGGGTGGGTGGGTGGGTGGGGGGTTAAAGTGATAATGAGCGTATTGAAATATTGTGGTCATCTAGTTCAACAATTGCAAGCTTTGACTTGATTTAAGCATCTAGTTCTTCTATTCTTGGTATTAGGCATGTTGGGGGGGCTTTTGGGTGGGTGGGTGGGTGGGGGGTTAAAGTGATAATGAGCGTATTGAAATATTGTGGTCATCTAGTTCAACAATTGCAAGCTTTGACTTGATTTAAGCATCTAGTTCTTCTATTCTTGGTATTAGGCATGTTGGGGGGGCTTTTGGGTGGGTGGGTGGGTGGGGGGTTAAAGTGATAATGAGCGTATTGAAATATTGTGGTATAGGAAGGCCAGGCAATCTTTTCCTATCAATCATTTGCCGGGAAGCAATGGAGTAAATATCATCTTTTGAAATCTCATTGATGAAGGCACAAAGACGGTGGGAAAAGATAGGATACTTTTTGAAGAGGGCTAAAAAAATAGAATAAATTCTGATAGGCATCTAGTGATTGGAAGTGTTAAAAAAGGATCGAGTACATTGAAATTCACATGGAAGGAAGTTATCTCGAAGGACTTGCAATTTCTTGGTATGCATGCAGATTTAGCAAAAATTAGGGCATAAATGGAAGAAAAGGATCTATATAGGCAATACATATTAGTGGAGAATATGCCTTCGACATTAACACGTTAAATGTATGTCCTATATTTTTAGGACTTTTAGAAAATATACAAATTTAAAAGTATTTTTTATTTGTATTTGCATAATATTGGCATGGGATGAGTTTAAATGGAGAAACATGATTAGTGAGAATTTATATAGCCGACTTCAACTTGTTTGGAGTTGAGGCATAGTTGTTGTAGCCATCTGGTAAATAAGAACTTGAGTAATTAATTGGTACTTTCCTCTCTCTGTGCAAGTGGTGATAGGTAGATGGTCTTGAGATGGAAAGGTCTAGCAAAAACAAAGATTGTAGCGCAAACATTGAGAAAGACATTGAGCTTTAGAGACTTTAGTGAAAGAAGATGGCGTGTTTTCTTAGTTAGAGATGGCATGTAATGACCACAAAATTTTATTATTATTGTACTATTTTTTGTATAGTCTCTGTAGCCATAATGTAATAAAAAGCATCATTAAATTTATAAAGAAGACGCTCTTGAAGTTTTTATTAGGTGTGCTTGCTAAAGATGTGTTCTCTTGTTTTTCACAATAAGTATGTCACTAACTCACTCGTTATAGTGTCTTATACTAGAGCGTACTATCTTTGCTTGGAGTGCTAATAGTAAGGGATGCCTTAGTCTTCAGAATGGATATAACTCTATAAATTTCATCAAATTTCATCTTAATCAATATAGTATTGTTTAATCCTTAATTTTGTGGTGCAGATGGATCCTGCTTATAGGCCTAGCTTACTGGAGACTAGCAATGGTGGATCTGGGGTGCTTCCATTTGCTGGGTCAGACTTGGTGCTAAGCCCTTCCCAATGGAGTAGTCATGTTGTTGGTAGAGCTTCTTTCTCTTCATTCTTAGATTTAGTTAATATTTGTTGGTCTAAGTATTGCATATTATTTTGCAAGGTGAGTGTCTTCCTTATCCTCAGCAATTTGAAACTCTTTGTGGAATCCTCATTTGTTAGCCTCTTATTGTCTGATTAATACATTTACTGTTGTTTTTTCTTTTTGGTGATGAGTGTTGATGCATTTATTGTTTTTTTTTCCCGTTGTGCTGCAAAAAAAGGAATACACAAGTTTATTCTTTTTGGATGTTCTCCTCAGTATATTAGACGCAGACTTGGTGGGTTTTCTCTATTGTGGTTATGATAATCAAAATGGATCATCACATGGATCCTGAACAGATAGGTGGAAAGAATCCATTTTTATTTTGGGATGCTAATATTGTTTATCATTCAAAGGAATTATAATGTAATATCCACGATTGACTTTCCATTGTAAAACAAATTGTTTGTTAATTGTCGTTCGATAGTCCTTATCATCGAATCTATTCATGAAGGTTCTAATAGTGATTGATATATTTAATGGATCATTCTCCACATCATCTCAATTTTGTTATTTTTCTGGCACATGTGATCTAGGTAAAATTAGCTCGTGGCTTGACTTGGATTCTGAAGATGAGATGCTTCGGAGGGATTCTGAGATTGCTCTCAAACAAGAAATAGCTTGGGCTTCTCACCTTTCACTGCAGGTGAGACTGTTGCGATATTCTATGTTGTGGTTTGCAAATGTGCTACTTTCTCATTACTTTTATCATCTCCAGATTTTTATTGTTTCTTGCAGTTTAGTTTTTATATATGCTTCTCTGGCTCTGTCTTTCTCCCCCTACAGTAAACAGGGTTGGCACCCACTTAATCCCCAATTCAATACAAGTCCTTTGTGTTTATCCAAGATACAAAAGTATGCTTCATTCACATAAAAGTGTATCAACATGAACAAGAGTATCGGTTAAATTTCTATTAACTGATTTGCGTTTCGCCAAAATGTCTTTAAGCATGTACAGAATGTGCTACTATGACTTGTTTGTCTCCATCAGACTCTTCTTTACCACCTTTAAATTTCAACAGTTTGACCACAAGCACCATGTTGACCTGACATGACAATGTACCAGTGGTGTGAATATGCCATGCGGTTTGTGTTGGATTTTGTCAAATCTGATTGGAGACTGACTTTGAGACATAGATGAAGAGATGACATACAACAAGAAAGAACCTCATGCTACTGTTACTCTTCATTTTTGTCTGTCTATTACTTCTTCTTTTCCTGTATGGGATAGCTAGAATGTCGGTGAGGTAAGTCAGGCTGCAAAAGATTTTTAACTTTTTTTTTTGTGTATATATATGTGTGTGTGTGTGTGTATATATATATATATATAGAGAGAGTGTTTTTGCTCTTGGAGACCAGGGTTAAAATCCTAGTAGAGAAAATTAGCAGGTGATTTCTTCCTATCTGCCTAAGCCGTTGGTGGATGGAGTTACCAAGCACCTGGTGCAAAGTAGCACATACCAGGTGTGGAGTAGTCGAGGTATGTGCAAGCTGGCATGGTCATCAATGTTATAAAAAAAAGAGTTTTTGGTGATTGGTGATCTTAGCTAGTAGTTCTTTTACCTTCCTGGAGTTTCTTCTTGGCATTTATGCCCCAACTTTGGGGCTTTCTTTTGTAATCTTGTGCTGAAGTTAGCATAAGCCCAAGATATTCTGAGTCATTCGCCAGTTTTCTTTCCTATATATCAGTATGTTCAAGGCTTAATTCATTATATAAACTGCATATTGTGTAAGGGCTCTTGATAAGATCAGACGTATTTAGTTCCTTAAGCTTGCTATATTAGAGACTGTGGAACGTAAGTGGATTCAGTTATTCTACTTTTTCAACTGTTCTACTTCTTCCCCTTAACATAAGTTGATTTGTAACCACCATTATGGGAAAAACTGTCTAGCCGTGTAGACTTCTATTGGGTTAGCAACTTTTGCATGTCCGTCCATGTTTGCCTCCATAAAAAAATGTGGAGGAAGGGAGGGGGGGGGGTGGTGCTTTGATAGTGTAACTGCAGTTAGCTTAGCAGTTGCTTTTATTTTGCGCTCTCCAGTGTGTGCAACTTTTGTTTGCTCGAGTTAAGCGACACTTCTGTTTATTGCTCATGAACCTTCTGTTCCTGCAGGCATGTCTTCTTCCTGCACCCAAGGGAGTGACCTGTGCTAATTATGCTAGATGTGTGAATCAAATTCTACAAAATCTAAGCAATATGCAGGTGTCAATCTTGTCTTTGTTATGGTTTAGTTTTTTTTTTCTTCCATTTTTGTTAAACATTAAAAACATGCTCCTGCATTGTATATTTTTTTGTTTCATATTCGCGGTCTAATGTTTTGTGGCTTGAAGTTGTGGCTAAGGATTCCATTGGAGAAATCTGACGACGATGACGATGGAAATAGAAGTCCTAACTCTATGGTGAGTAATTGCTGCATGACTGCTTAGTGAAGATCTATAACTTTATATTCCCCTAGTTGTCAGACTTGTCTATTGAATATTCGGTACCAATGGCAGACGTATAACAATTGTCATGATTATAATTGTCAATTTGGTGGCATTTTCTATGCTACACTTGGATCCTTCTGGCCAAGCCATTGACCATGATGATTCATTTCCTTTACTCAAATAACCTTTCTGATAATGAAGTGATTCTGTTTCTCTTGTTGCTGGTACTGGGGTTGCTGGTAGAAGTGAATGGCCTGCTTATCACTTTCTATTTTCTGCATTTAGTCTTAAGTCTAGTTACTAATTATTGGACCTGATAAATCTCCCGAAAGCTTCTCTCCCTAATTTTCTATAGTTATGTTGTCTGAGCTATGGCATAGCGCTTTAATTTTAATAGATAAGTTCAAAATTAGTGCTTTAGTTTGATGATGGATTATGCCTAGCAGGGTGAAGAACATAGAGATTCGTGGGAAATGTGGAACTCGTTTCGTACTCTCGGTGAACATCATAGTCAGCTCTCAGTTGCACTCGATGTTCTGTATGTATATAAATGTGTGAAGTGTTATTATTTTAAATTTAATGCATTTTAGGTGATAAACTTTGAGGAGAATTCTTTAAATTGACATTCTTTGACGTGATTATGTCAGAATGCTTACATGCAGTTTACTTGCTTCGTAGATGCTCATTACCCTCTGCAAATTCACTTGCGCGGTGGTTCGGGGAGCCTGTTAGAGCTGCCATAATGAATTCCAATGTAAGAAATTGAAGGGGTTGGTCCTTTTTGTCCAATGTAGTGCTTGATACTCCTTTTGTTCTAAATAAGTAAATGTTACTGTGCTGACTTGCCAGACTTTTCTCACCAATGCCCGTGGCTTCCCTTGTCTGTCAAAACGACACCAAAATCTATTGACGGGGTTTTTCAACCACTCAATTCAGGTAGCACATTCTCGTCCTCATCTCTATTTTGTGGATCTTGCCATTAGCAATAGAGTTCAATGCATGTCTGAAAATTTGGGGTAAAACAGTGGTGACCGATTCATGGGAGCAGTCTTTGTTTTTTGATCATTTGCTGGTAAAGGCCACTAATCTAAACTGTTCTTTCAATTGTAGAGAAAAATGCTTCTGTGTGTCTATATTTTTCTGCTGAGCTCTATGTTTTTTTGCTGATACATTTGTTGAAGATAGCCGTAGGTAGATCCATTTTTGTTTTGCAAATTCTTATTGTTTGCTTAACACCGTGTTACAAACTCAGCCATATGTACATATTCTATACGAGTGTTTGAAACAGATCCACAAGAAGGTAACTAACCTTAAAAACTAACTTGGCCACAATAACTGGCTCCTCAACCCTGAAGAAAGGTCCAAGGAAGAAAGATTGGCTGACAAAATGATTCAGCATGAGAAGTTAGCCATGTTTGACAAATAATTCTGGGAAATGCAATTGCTTAGGTGATTCGCCTTCGCCATATGTTTTAATTTCTGTGATTCATTCACTAGGATTCCTGCCGAAACTGGATTAATATAATATTTGCTGCAACATGTGGAAGAGGAGATAGGGTCCTTACCAAAATGTGATATAGACGCAGATGGGAAACCCCTTGGGAGTGTTTGATTTCACTGTCTCATTTCATCTGGAAAGCAACTAAAGATAAGAGTCAATCTTGGTGTAGGCTCAAAATGGTGGTAAATGCATGGACCACTTGCTGGTGACTCATTTCTGGGAGAGGGTATGGTAGATGATGACGAAAGCTAGGTAGCCCGGGCATATGAATAGCCAGTTACAAGCAGGATCTTGAAAGAGAAATGGTGCATTGCCTGGTGGAAGGAAATTGCTTGTAGGGTATGAAGGAGAAGTAAAAATGATAAGTGGAGTGTTAGAGGCGCTTTATTTACTTAATAAAAGGTGGAGAGTGTGAGGAGTTGAACGGAATTGGGATTCTTTGAAACTGAAGAGCAAGTGGGACTGAAGGGGAATGGGTTGTTTAAAACTGAAGACAAAGTGGAAGCTAGTACTTACACTACCACCGTTATATTTATCACGATTTCTTGTGTACACTTATTCCAGTTTTGGCCATTTTTACTTACTCATTACCTAAATTATATACATCTCTTATGGTTCGAGCTAATACATTGGTAGGTTTGTTCAGCTTGGTCCTGACCTATTTTCGAAATTTCTCCTACAAATGAGTAACTAAAGTTTTTGCTCAAGTAACATGCATATGTTTCTCGGACTTATGGATATGTAAAATTTCTCAGATGGTTTTGTAGTAATTCATCTGTTTAGCAGGGATTTCAATATTTTCATTAGAATGAATGAAGCTCATATATTTTCCGTTAATATGTTTAGACTTCCAATTTGAGTACAGCTGCTTCATCCCATCTAACCATTTGCTAGCTAGTTGAGAATACTTGTCATATCTGCTAATTTCATATGCCGAGTTATCTGCCGAATTGTTATCTGCATTCGACTCTTGTACTAACTAATTATCTTGCTGGATAATCATGTGATGTTTATCATTTTGAGATCTTACCATAAACTTTCTCTTGTAAATATCTCCTGCAGATAGTGATTTCTGGACAACAAATGCAGAATCTCCCCACGGGAACTTCAGGGTCAAATCACAATAGTAATAATCCAAGTGAAGGCGTTGATGGTATGACATAGAACCGTATTTGAGATTAATTTCATAATTAGAAAGTCCCAATGATGTATTTTAATCTGCCTTAGTTTCACTCCAATTTTTGTTATGTCCTACTTGGTGGTTGTTATTTCCACTGTCACCGGTAATACTCATGAAATGTTGAATATCCATAAAACCACCGTTTTGATTGTGTTGTCAAGCTAACGTGCAACCAAGATGATCCGTATCTTCTCCATATTCCATGTATAAGAAACACCAATTCACCTCCATCTCCTTTAATTTATTAATATAGCATGCACTGCAAAACAAGACCATCTCTTTGATGCCTTGTGCCAAATAATATTTCCTCACCTCCCTGTTGTCTCCTTCTCTTAACTCAATATAATAAGATATCGTCATAGAGGATTTCGTTCCTATCTATTTCAAACAAGAAATCTCAGGCAGATTTCTTCAGTCTTGTCCTATTTGCATCTTGGTTGCCCTAGGAAGTTTATCTCCTTCATGAACCACTTGTTATCCCTCATAAAACAATCGACCACCATAGCCTCTTTCTCAATCGCCAGAGCATACACCTTTGGAAATGCAAGCATTAGGTTCTCTATTCCTTTATGTGCAGTCTTATAGCAAGAATGCTTTAGTTTGTATTAACATTGTTCAGGCATGCAGCGACATCCGCTAAGGTCATACCTGGACTACATTGCTTATTTGTACCAAAGGATGGATCCTCTTCCTGAACAAGAACGCTTTGAGGTAGGGTATCTCCTGGGCATTGGGGGTGTTAGTGACCGCGTGGCTCTTTTCGATTAAGTGTAAATGACACTCAAGAGTTTTTCTATTTCAGCTTGGCTATAGAGATTACTTACAGTCTCCCCTACAGGTAGGTTCACTTTCTTCTCTATCTTCATAATTTTCTTCTATATGGAAGTTGAATTTCTTTTTATTGATTTCTTTCCTTCAGCCTCTTATGGACAATTTGGAGGCGCAAACTTATGAAACATTCGAGAAAGATACGATCAAATACATACAGGTATGGTCAAGCTTATTGTCAATTATAGAAACCAAGCTCAAACTAAACTTAGTCGGGGGCTTGTTGGTTGTTGCTATAGGTTAGAATGTTCTGAAGTACTAAGCAGTGTGTCTTTTTTAAAAAGATTAAAACTGGCTTACTTTTGCAATGTTCATTTCTGTTTGAAAGAAAAATGTCCATTAAAATTTAATCTATTAGCATCTATTGTTGTTTTTGGGAGAAACAAGACTGTTAAGGAGGTGTACAGATAATGACAACATGGTGTTAGCACTTTGGTTTTGAGTCTTCACCACGTGAATAACAAGAGATTTGACTCTTTCATTGTGCTTGTGTTTATTCCTTAGCCTTTTCCCAAATATTTTCGTTTGAAGTCGTTTAAGGAATCTCAAAATTTATCCAAATGTAGACTGCAATTCAAATAGTTGTGCAAGTTGGGTTGGAATTGATCTGATAATGAAGAAACTCCATCTAATCTCTGTACCTTATACTTCCACTAAATCAAGGATTATTTAAATTGACTACCCTAATAATTCTATATTTTGCATTTTAACGACATTTAAAGATGGTTGCTCTTTCTCTTAATTTGCATCCTTATCCTGTAGAAGCCAAAGTGCACAATAAAATTTTCGCATACGAGGAAATCATATGAGTAAAATAAATGTTTTGTCTCATTCATTATATAGTTGAAAACTATAGCTCTTGATTGCTTTGCTTTTCATGTTTTTATCATCCTTAGGTATGGATATACACTCGCACATTACACCTTATTATCTCTCTCACTTATTCCTTTACCTAGCCCTTTTAATTATTTGCAAGTTGCAACTGGCCTTCCCTGCATGATGAATGTGGAAGGTCAGTGGTTAATTGGTAAATGTTGAGCGTTAAGTGTATTCTTTACTAGTGAAGTTGTGTTCCCTGAGCAACTGTTGACTCCTGTTCTGGCAGTACCAAAGAGCGGTTGCGAAAGCTTTAGTAGACAGGGTTCCAGATGAAAATGCATCTACAATCACTACTGTAAGGGTTTTTTCTTGAGAATTATCTATCTTGCTTTAGATGTTAACTTGTTCTCATTTAAACAGCTCGAGACTTCACCTTGAGTTTAATTTTAGTGGCATACCTCAGCTTTAATCTGATTTCTTTAAATGCTCGTTGCAGGTGTTGATGGTTGTTGGAGCTGGACGCGGACCTCTCGTCAGAGCTTCTTTGCAGGTTTATATCTCTTCCTGTAGAGAATGTCAAAACAAGAATAAAATGGAAGACAGACAATTGACTTTTGCCAATATATCATCTTATTTTTTTTTTGTTTACCTTGTCACTAACAGGCTGCTGAAGAAACTGGACGCAAGTTGAGAGTTTATGCTGTCGAGAAAAATCCAAATGCAATTGTCACCCTACATGTAATCATTCGTTGTTGTCTTTTTAAATTTAGCTTCATGAACTTTTGATGCGTGGCTATTGTTGCTATTCCTTTTCTTTTTAAGTCTAGAATGTGTTTAGTTCTCATAAACTCCCTGAAATAAGATATCGTCGAAATAGCTGGATTTTGAAATTTTGGGCTGTTTAGATTCTAATTTGACTTGTACATGAATTATCTGAGGATAATGGAAGAAATATTGAAGTAATATACAGAAAAATTATCAAAACATCAGATCAAAATATGAAAGTCAAATAGTTTAGTGAATATGAATTCGTCAGTGTTGTGAAAGTTGAATAAAAATGGAACGGTGTTAAACATTTTGAGACGTCCCAAAATGTAAAGAGTGATGCTAAGAGACATATTACATATACCTGATATGTGTAAAGGGGGAAAAATCATAATTCGAAGATTAGCAAAATTCTGAAACCTTTGTTCCATGCATTTGACATCACTTATAGATTCCGGATCTTTATTGACTTCAAATTTGACGGAGGATCCAAATCGTTAGTTGATGTTTTTATTCTCTTTACATAAACCCCTTTGTTGGAAAATTTGGGAGCTAACTGACTTCTCTTTTACTTTTACTGTTTTAGCTGACTCATTAATGTTTATTGTACGCTATTTATTTGAGACAGAGCTTACTAAAGATTGAGGGCTGGGAAAAAATTGTCACCATAGTTTCAAGTGACATGCGCTGCTGGGATGCTCCTGAGAAAGCTGACATTTTGGTATTAAACCGAGTCTTCGGATCAAGAAACAATTCATTTTCTTCCTAAAATATGATGTTTGTTCTTTCATTTGCAAATTGTCATTTTGATTCCTCACTCATCATTTTTTTAAAACTAATACAGGTTAGTGAATTGCTTGGGTCATTTGGTGACAATGAGCTGTCACCTGAGTGTCTTGACGGTGCTCAGAGATTCCTTAAGGAAGACGGAATTTCAATTCCATCATCGTACGTATTCAAATACTGTATATGGTCATTTGTTTTTTATGTTTAAGTATACACTAGTTAAACACAATCCACATATACACTAGTTAAACACGATCCACACATCTGATAATATTACACTGCTCTCTGGCAGTGAAGATCGTATATGAATAGGGTTAATGCCTGCTCTTTTGCGAGCATCTGCAGTAGAAACGTACTAATTAGTTCACATATATGATAATATTAGACTTCCGTGATTCCATTACAAATTTGGGGAGGTACAGTGATTCCATGAGGAACACTGAATTGCCTTTTGGTGACATAAACACCTATATTGGAAATTTGTCTCCTCGAGAAATGATGTTTTTCTTCTCACTGTTTCCTGTAGTTCCAATCTGTTATATCTTCTTAACTGCAAATTTTGCAATCAATTTAGAAGTGGAATATGTTCGTCTAAACTTAAAATTTTTACTAATCTGCCATGATATTAAATTTCTTTGCTTATTTCAGGTATACAAGTTTTTTCCAACCTGTGACTGCTTCAAAATTATACAACGATGTAAGCCTTCATTTTTTGATACTATATATATGGGGTTTAGTGACCTCCCTTTTAAGTTTGCATGTTCACTATATATTTTTTAGCTTTTATATGATTGATACAATTATCACAGATCAAATCTCACAAAGATCTTGTGCACTTCGAAACTGCTTATGTTGTCAAGCTCCATCGTATAGCGAGACTTACTTCTCCTCAACCAGTAAGTTCCTTTACGTCATGAAGCATCCTCATTTAAATTTCACAGTTTTTCCACTAATGAGATCGGCAAATAAATTTACACACTGTTGAAAAGGCTAAACATTGCAAAATATTCAAAGATACTCATAAGAGTGGCTTAAACTGCTGACTCATGGGAAAAAAGAATCACAAGGTTATCTTTGTAAATTTTCTCCCTTCAAAATGTTGCAACTGGTTTCAGTAAAAGAACAGAAAAGCTTAGCACAGAAACATAATGAAATTCGTACCACTCCATGTGTTTCACGAACAGTAAAGTGAGTAATGTGAACCAGACATAACACTCCTCTTCTCCACAAGAACAAGGAAGAAAAGAACGAAAAATTAACAATGCACGAAAAAGGAAAATGTTATGACTTTATGAGTACTAGTGATTTTGAGATGTGGTGCATCCCATTTCCAACCTCTTTTTTGTTATTCTATGTTTTGTTAGGTCTTTACATTCATTCATCCAGAGCACTCAACTATGAAAAGCAATCATCGGTACAAGAAGCTACGATTTGAGATACCCGCCGACACTGGATCAGCCCTGGTTCATGGTATTTGTCATACTCATATACTAATTTCATGTGCTTTACTTTGTAGTTAAATACCATAAATATGAAGAATGAGGTTTGTAGTTATAGTCAGCTACAGATTCAGAAATTTGTGATAAAGGGTGACAAAGAAGATGGGTATCTAAACACTCTCCTCATCGTGAAATTGTTGCTGGATAATATAGTCCAAATGATGCATTAGTATTTAGTGAAGGATGGTGTAAAGGTAGATGCACTAAAGAAAATGGTGACATTTTAGAGATGCTCGCTGAACCCAGTCTAACATTAATCCAGAACAAATTTGTGTCCCTATGTTACCACTTTCATTATTGACTCGAACTGTTGAGCCATAAGTTTATTAGTCTTTATTGGGCTAATGGTTATACCTTTTGGTCAGAGCATATGATATATATTTTCTTGGATGAATTGCGGGGCAGGTCTGTGTTTCACCTCTGGCTGTTTCCTGGTTCTGCCCATGTAATAATTCTATCCGTGCAACTGTTTTCTATTTATTCAACACTTTCCAATTGACATTTTGACCTGGCCCCAGTAAAACATCTTTTAAGAAATTATAAGCATTGATTTTATGCTAAATAAAATTAAAGTTTATCTTAGAACAAATTATAGTTACTTTAGGAAAAACCTAAGTTGATGAATATGTAGTGAACTTGAAATCATTTTTATTCATTTGGTTTGGATAAGCATGAATGTGCGATGACATCTAGCAATTAAAGGTCTTTTTTAGCTCCTGATCCAAACAGGTCCATTTCCTTGATCCAGATGGAGCCAAATGGGGGTAGTGAGAATTTATATAGCTAGCCCGAACTAGCTTGGGGTTGAGGCATAATGGTTTCGGCAAGTGGGGCTGGTTTCACCAGTGCCTTGTTCAAAACAAATATGTGCTACTGCTCAATTCTTACCCTGTCTGTTTTTTTCTTGTAAGTGAGGAGAAGTCATTCATTCTTTTGCGAATGGTAATTTATCGATGATCATACAGAAAACAAAAGGTTTCTCTTTTACTGTTAATGCAATTCATTAATGCTGTCAAGTCTATCCGTCTAGTTTATTTGTCCAGCATTGGTGGAATTCATCTTATTTCCATGAGCAAAGGGAGTAATGAGTTAGGAATACATAGTTTCTTTCATCATTTGGACTGATTTGGTGTTAGATTGTTGGTTTTATCAATGCTTGGTTTACTAAAGCTTCATACACGAATGTTTTCTGTTTACTCCTTCCTGACTTCTCATTGATTTCGCCTGTAAATAACAGGATTTGCAGGCTACTTTGATGCTGTACTTTACAAGGACGTTCATCTTGGTATTGAACCATCAACAGCAACACCAAACATGTTCAGCTGGTATGCTAATTCTTTATTCTGCCTACCTTTCTCTAGGGTCTTGTAGAGGCATTTGACCTATTGAGTTACTTAATCTTGGTGTAGATATAGTGCTGATCTCTTTTTTATAGCACTTTGTTTTGGTGAAGCCGAACTAATTACCCACTAAATCATTAGGAGACCTCAATCAAAAGTGCTATTTGTGTATTCAAACACCATCTCTATAACTATGTCTTGGCCGTGGACTAAAAAGTGACCTACTTCTTACTCATTCTTATCAGGTTCCCTATATTTTTCCCATTGCGGACGCCTATCGTTGCTCTACCTGGTGTTCCTCTAGAAGTTCATATTTGGCGTTGTTGTGGTACTTCAAAGGTAATTATTTCCAAACATGTTTGTGTATGATCCCATCTGTATCAGCTAGAGTAATGATTTTGATCATAAAAAGATGAAGTGATTTTGGATTAAACTCCGGACTGAAGTGCAAATTCCCATGTGAGTGATAAAGCACTAAATCCGTGTCCTAATCTGAATCTCCATACTCAAGAGTCAAGAACCCAGATAGTGAAAATTTTACTTGAAGGACATATCTTGCTCCTAACCTCATTGTGAGTTTGTCGAATGCCAATCTCTCAACTTTTTGCATAATGAAATATAGGTTTGGTACGAGTGGTGCGTGACTTCTCCCAGTTCATCTCCTATACACAACTGCAATGGTCGCTCATATTGGGTTGGCTTGTAAGATTTTTCTTCAGTGTTGTCTGGGCTTTCGAGACAGCATGGTGTGATATTGAATTTCACAAGTCTAGTGTTGTTACAACTGTCATAATCATGCGTCCAAATGGCTGATCTTTCGCGTAAGTTGTGGAAATGCCAACTGGTGCTGAGCACCCAATTGATTGTCTGTGCTCTTCATGGTCCCTTTAAATTTTGTTCAGTAGAAATTTTGTAGAGTTAGGTACAGATACGTTAAACCAGTGTAGTCGAATAATCTTTTTCGTTTTAGGATGTATTTTGGGTTGTGCTATATGTGATCTTTCTTGTGTAAAATCCGATAGTTGCTCAACATGTATAAGATAAAATGCCGAGTGATGGTATTAGAGCTTTTTAGCCAGCTCCCTTGGGGATGGTTGATAAGACTTCTTGATGCTATCATTGGTGGGTTGAAACTACACGGGATAATGAGATATACACAGGGTTTTGCACAAGCAGTGGCCGTTATGTTATGTATATATTTTTATTGTTATGTTATTTATTTTTAATATGTGCAACTGTCAACCGGGCGAGGGATGAGTCTGGCATGCCATATAGGAGATGCAGAAACTGGTGAAGAAGCTGGGCATGGCGACTGAACTAGTCCTGCCACAATGTACATATAGCATCCAACGTAATGAGTAGAATTGAAAATGGGAGGCAACCCAGGACTGAACCATGTACATGCACCTCCCAACAATCATAACACCTTGGCACCTAAGGGTGTGGCCTTGTGGCATATGACATATGAAATGGACGGAGAACCATGAGATTCCATGTACTAAGAAAAATATTAGGTTTGCATATGTCCAAGCTTTTATAGATTGTGTTATATTGGTACGCTGGTAGGAAGTATCCAGTATTCCGTAGTAATAGTTGTGGTGTACAGAACACAAGCTGGTCGTATATATATCATGGGTATTTAAAAAAAATATTCCTAACACGTCCATCCCGCAAACATTACTCTCTTTTTAAGATCACGATTCACGACCATCCTTTAAACACTATTTTCTCCTCCCCCTCCCTTTTATTTTAAGATCGCTAAACACTAATCTCTCTATGTCACGATCCAAAATCTTTACGAAGTAGGAATAACAATAATCTTTACTAACTTCGAACAATTTTGAAATAGGAATCTCTGTACAATTTACAATCCCAAAACCTGTAGTACAAGTCATAAGTCTTTCTAGGAGTAGTTATACATAATAAATATATCACTGTTCCGAGGAAACAATGGAAATAAATACAATAGAAGGTGACTCCAGAGCCTGCGAATGCCCGACAGGTGTACCTTAGTCTCCAGCCACACCAAGAATACGTCTCAGACCAACTCGATCCGAAGTACCTGGTTTTGCACAAAAAGATTTGCAGAAGTGTAGTATGAGTACACTACGGTGGTACCTAGTAAGTATCAAGCCTAACCTCGGTAGAGTAGTGACAAAGCCATGTGAAGACACTCACTGAACATCTAAATCTGAACAGGATATGATTTAAAGCTAACAAGATAGGGATATCAAAGTAATGCAAATTGCAAGAATAAATCAAATTACAAAAAGATAAGGGGAAAACACAAGTGGCAACGAGAAATAACCAAGTAATTAAACATCAACCTAATTGGGATACAGATAAGTGTAAATGTGCTCAAGTGGGAAAAACAATGTCAACTCAACCAAACAAAGTGTTTCTAATACACGATTCTAATAATTCCATTTCTCATAATCTCATACAATAAACCACGACTTCTAACCCTTTAACACACACGGCACCTTGTGTGTACATCTTTCCATCTCACTTTGCACGACGAAATCCACGTGTCATTCGGTACTTAATATCCATGTCAATTGCTAATTAAGGTATTCAAGAGATTTCGTTTATATAACCTAAAGTAAATTTATAATTTCTAGACCAAATAGGACATCCGTGAGAAAGATGAGTTTTGGTTTTAGAAATCATTTGAGTCAGGAAAACAACATTTTCAAATAAAATTCAACATCGAATAACTATTGCATTTAATATAGAGTTTATTAAGTTAAAAACACAATAGCAGTTTCCTTGTAAGTAAAATAAAAACCTCATACGGGTTAAGAAGATTAAGTTGAGAAATCAGTTGAAGTAAAATATGGCAACAAGTAGAAAATGGTAAGTATTGAAATGAACGGTTATAACTTAAAGTCGCACATGCTAACATGATATTAGTTCTTTCATTTTTATAACACTATTTTTACTAATGACGCATGGTAGGAGGTAATGACTCAACATAGTAAATTCACTTAAAAATCAAGTCGTTAGAATAATAGTATTAAGAAAAGGGCCCAGGAAAAGACGACAAGGCAGTAATGTCAATTATAATGACTAAATCCTCAAAAGACAATGAAAAACCCGAGAGAACAAATCCTCAGAATCTCATACAAAGGCACTGAGCTAATACAATAAAACAAGGAATATTAATACACAATTATGTTGCGGTGTGCAACCCGATCCCACCATATAATATCAATACCATAATTCACCCTTATTTCACCATAATAATCCACCCTTATTTCGCCTGTTGCAGCGTGCAACCCGATCCCACCATACAATAAATAATATTACAATATAAATATCCTCCCTTATTCCACCACCTCCCTTATTTCACCTGTTGCGGCGTGCAACCCAATACCCCGTACAATAATATAAATGAACAACAACAATTCAACAACTCAATTACAAGAATTTCTACAACCAAGAGTATGAGTACACGACAACAAGGGAACCATATAAAAATCAAAGGAATACAACAACCTTTACAAGAAAACAAGACATGTAAGGCACGTGATAATTACGCAGGTATTCACCACAACTTGGACACGTTGCAGATACACACGTAGTCATAGAATAACTCAGCAGTTAAAAGATAACAAGATAATAATGAAGGCAATGACTACAACCAAGGCATATAAGGGCCAAATAACAAATAAGAGGCAAATAAGGACTAACCACATCATATAGAGCATGTTAGAATAGTCTAACAACGAGATACCACATATTATGACAATTTAATCAAAGCATGGAAAGAGACTAGACAATCTAACCGGTCAATACCACATATAAACTTTGTACCCACCCGTCACCATGCGTACACAGTTTTCACATATCAAGATATCACAATTAACTAAATTTCCTAAAGGATGGTTTCACCCACATAAAGTTAGGCAAGATACTTACCTCAAAGAAGACAAACCGATACTCTAAAATGAACTTCTCGGGTGCAATGACCTCCGTACGGATCAAATCTAACCAAAATAACTTCAAAACATAAATAAAACACATAAGAAACTATTCCGGATCATAAAAGTCTCAATCTTTATCAAATTCTAAAAATCAGTCCAAAAGTCGACCCCCCAGCCCGCACCTCGGAACTCGATAAATTTTACAAAATCCGAATACCCATTCCAATATGAGTTCAACCATACACAAATTATCAAATTCCGATACCATTTCGTCCCTTAAATCATGATTTTTCATTTTGGATTTTTTTTCAAAAATCAATATTGTCCTCAACTCGAACCACAAATTAAATGAAAAAAACAAAGATACAATCATGGAATATATTTAATTCTAGGTGAAGAACACTTACCCAATCAATTTGCTTGAAAAACCCACAAAGAAGCTCCCAAAATCGAGGTTTAAAACTCAAAATATGGTGGAGATGGACTAACACTCGATTTGAAGATTTATATTCTGCTCAGGCGTTTAATGAATCGCGATTGCGGAACATCACTTGCGATCACAAAGTAGAAAAAAGGAAGGCTGCCCAAGCGACCCTACGCGGATGCCAACAAGGTGACGCGAACGCGGATAATAGTGGACTAAGCTTACATGTAACGACCCGACCGGTCGCTCTGTGAGTTTAGACCTATTTTCTCTGTTTCAGCTTTATCATATGTTATTTAACATATTTATGATGTGTTGGGTCGGTTGGTTCGGGTTCAGAGTGGTCGTGGTGAGAATGGAGACACTTAGTCTCTTAAATTGGCTTTATAGTTGAAAAAGTCAACCCGAAGTTGACTTATAGGTAAACGACCTCGGAATGAAGATTTTTTGGCTCAAATAGTTTCGTTAGGTGATTTGGGACTCAGGAGTGTGTTCAGAATCTGGTTTGGATGTCCGGAGTAAAATTAGGCTTGAAATGGTGAAATTGAGTTTTTGGCGATTTTCGGTCGGCAGTGGAAAATAGGATATCGGGGTCGGAATGGAATTCCAAAAGTTGGACTAGGTTCGTAGTATCATTTTGGATGTGTGTGCAAATATTCAGGTCAATCGACCGTGTTTTGGGTGGTTTCGGCATCATTGACGAAATTTAGAAAATCTCAAAGTTCATAGGCTTGAATCCGAGGTGATTTTGGTGTTTTGGCATTGTTTTGAGTGTTTCGAAGGCTCGACTAAGTTCGAATAAGGTTATGGGAGGTGTTGACATGTTTGGTTGAGGTCCCGGGGGCCTCGAGAGTGTTTCGGGTGGTTAGCGGATCAAATTTTGGACTTGGGAGTTGGCAGTTTTGCTAGTTTTTGGTTGCAGACATTTTCTCCTTCGCGTTCGCGTGGGTAGTGTCGCGTTCGCGAAGGGTTATGGGGGCTTCTTGTTCTATGCGTTCTCGAATATGGCTCGCATTCGCGAAGGTTTGTCCAGTGGAAGGTATGCAAACGCGGGGAGTGGAATGCGTTCGTGAAGAAGGAAGGGCGGAGCAGTTGGGCCCCCAGGTGTTGATCTATGCGTTCGCGTTTGGGGTCCGCGTTCGCGGAGGGGAGGCTTGGTAAACCTTCGCGTTCACATAGAGATGGATGCGTTCGCGAAGGTCATTGTGGAGTCAGGTCGCGTTTGGCCTATGGGAACGCGAGGAATAGGCCGCGTTCGCATAGAGTGTTCTGGGCAGAAGTATTTAAACCCCTCCTTCGCGATTTTCAGCCTATTTTTTTAACCAGGTTTGGGCAGATTTGAAGATTTTGAGAGAGATGAAAGAGGGAATCAAAGGGGAAACACTTAGAGGTAAGATTTTTGAACTCAATGCTTGATTCTATGTTGATTTCTAAGTAATTAAACCTGGAATTAGTGTGATTTAAACCCAAAAATTTGGGAATTAGGGGTCATGATTTTGGAGACCTTTGAGTGGGGATTTGAGGTCCGATTTTGATGTTCTTGGTATGTACGGACTCGTGGGGGGATAGGGATTCTTGGGATGTGATTTTTATCGAATTCCGAGACGTGGGCTCGGGGGTCGGGTTTGGTCAATTTCGGGATTTTGGGTTAATTTTGATAATTTGCGAATGAGTTTCGTTCCTTGGCATATAATAGTGATATAAATATGATTTTTGGTAGATTTGGAGCACTCAGAGGCCGAGTCTAGAGGCAAAGGCACTGTGGACTAAGCTTTTAGCGGGTTTTGAGGTAAGTAACGTTAACAAACTTGGTTCTAAGGGTTCGAAACCCCGAACTACTTGTTATGTGTTTAGTATTGGTGAAGCACATGCTAAGTGACGGGCGTGCAGGCGTGCACCGTGAGACTTGTGCCCTGGTTCATCCCATGGCAGCGTTTAGTGATTATTCCCTGATGATATCTGTGCTTCTATCAATGTGAATAATGTGTACATGTTAGGAATCATGATAAATTTTGTATATTAAGGCTTCACGCCAATATTGTTGAGACTCGAGCGATCGTTTACTTGCAAACATGCTGGAAATTATGTTAAGTTAAATGCTAAGGCTTCACGCCGAAAATGCTGAGACCCGAGTGGTCGTATATTGCTGTCTCCTTACAATCCTTTCATAGCATATCATTTCTTGCCCCAGTCTCGGTAATTGTAAAACTTTACATATTTATCATTGTTTCGGGCTAATTCATGCATCAATGAGCCATGTGAGAGAGACTGGAGAATAATGACTGAGTGGGGCCGAGAGCCTGTTATTGAGACAGTTATGAGGTCGGACTGCACACCGCAACAATACTTTAATCATGCCTTCGTTGGCTTGATATAACGCTTGGGCCAATAGGGCCCCTCCAAAGTCATTACACCCAAGTGAGCGCATTGATATTGAGGGATAAATCTTCCCTGGACATGGATCTTGTCCGAACCTGATGATATTGAGGGATGGATCTTCCCTGGATATGGATCTTGTCCGAAGTTAATGATATGGAGGGATGGATCGTCCTTGGACATGGATCTTGTCCGAGTGTTGTATTCCGGAGATGGATCTTCTCCGTGGGGATGGATTGCCTTTTCCTCAGTATTGAGTGACTACGGTCACCGATGTCTATGCATATTCCGGGATGGATCTTCCCTGGGCCTAAGAGCCATATACAGTACTGAGTGGACTTCTGTAGGAGAGTTGTGAACACTATGTGCATTTCCACACTGTTGATATGTTGACATGTAGAGCATATTGAGATATATCTAGCATATTCTGTTGTTATTTTCTGATAAACTGTGAACATATTTAAATTTTGTACGCTGAATTATTATAATTGTTGAGGTTTAGTCCATCACTACCTCTCAACCCATAGTTTGGGTTCGTTACTTCTGAGTTGGTGTACTCACGTTACCCCCAGCAGCTTGTGTGCAGATCCAGGTACATCGGGACCCGGTATTGGTTGCGGAGCGACTGTCAAAGTTTCTTTCGGAGTCGTCGAGGTAGCAGCTGGCGATCGCAGCCTCGTCTTCTCCTCCTCTATCTTCCTATCGCACTCTTATGATTTCAAACTATGTTGTCTAGTTTGTATTTTGACATTCTTACGTTGTAGTATCTCATGACACGGCGACACTAGATCTGAGCTTGGTTGAACTATGTTTTAAATGATGTTAAACATTTATAATGCTTTATAAAATGAGACTCTTGCTGCAAATATAATGATTTTTTTAAAAACAACTTTAATCAAATGAAAGGTGTGGCTTGCCTGAGTTCACGACAAACGCCATCACGACTGGGTATTTTGGGTCGTGACCAGTTGGTATCAGAGCTCTAGGTTAAATAGGTTTCATCAGTCATGAGCAGGTTTAGTAGAGTCTTACGGATCGGTACGGAGACGTCTGTACTTATCTTCGAGAGGTTGCAGAACCTTTAGGAAAAATCTCACATTCTTGAATTCTTGTCGTACGAATCCATTTATTCAGCCAAAAGCGTAACTCTTTGAATTACTTTCATGTATTCGAATGCGCACGTGAGCGCTTGGTATCAGCTTTACATCGACGACTTGTGACTTTCATGGATGAGATGTGAATTTTTTTAGCATGTTGATAATGGGCTAGTCGGAAGGACTTGAGGCCGGATTTTGTTTGTGGCTTGAGTGCTGAGATTTCGTCTGTGTGAGCACATGTGTTGGGGGACTTATATGTCCGTTGGTGTCCTTATTGATAGAACCTTGTGACTAGATGACTACGTGGTGAGTGTGATTGATAGTTAGATGTGTTCAGGTTGTGTGATTGTGACAAGAATGGATTAGCGGGAGATGTAAAAAGAATCATTGAGTAATTGACTTAGTCTTAAGTTAGAATATGGCCTCGAGCTGTGAGTGTAGTGAAGGGCCTCCCATGTTGTTTAGATGTGGAGTGAAGCGGATCCTTCTGTTGTGTTATGAGTTCAGGGTGATGTCTTTTGGGCTGACCAATGCCCCAACAACGTTCATGTAATTGATTGACGGTGCATGCAGCCGTGTTATAACTCCTTTGTTATTGTGTTCATGGATGACATCCTGGCGTACTCGCGTATCCAGGGGTAGCATACTCAACATTTGATGATGGTATAACAAGAATATAGGGAGGAGAAGCTTTGTGCGAAGTTCTCCAAGTGTAAATTTTTGGCTCAGTTCAGTAGCATTCTTGGGACACATGCCGTCCAGTGAGAGTATCCATGTGGTCAGACGAGTGTGGATAGAGCTTCCAGAAGCTCAATATTTCTTTGACCACAACTCCAGTGTTAGTTCTGCCATTAGCTTCAGGTTCTTATACCGTGTATTGTGATGCCTCGAGGATAGGCGTTAGTTGTTTTTAATGCAGGAGGGTGTAGTGATTGCGTGATAGTATAATTTTTGGAAGGGTATAGAGATGATACCAGTTTGAGGCTAAGCATGCGGGGTTATCTCCCGCGGAGTGTCCTGAGGTTATGTGATCCTTAGGTGATTTTGTAGCAAGTCCTCTTTTATTAGTAATTGATATATGTTGCAATTTGAGTTGGGTCGCTTGTGGAAGTTGGCATTGGCTATTACAATGGTGAATACGAGGTTTGCATACGATTTGGGATATTAGATGGTTGGTTTCATAGGAGCTTAGGAAGGAATTAGTTGAATCTCACTGCAGTATGGTGGCAGTGATAGTGTATGGGCATTGTGAGCTATTGTTTGTCTTGATCTTTGGCTTTGAGCCAAGTGCGGGAGTCTGTTAATTATAGGTTGATTGCACAATTATGTGTTGTATTGGTTTCGGTTCGAGGTATATTGATGAATCAGTTATGACCCGCAGGGATGGAGTTTGGGAATGACTCGAGTAATGTAAATTCTTTGATACAAGTTGTAATGTACTCCATGGGTAAATGAGTTATTGAGCAGTTGAGTTTTAATTGTAAAAGGTGTAGTGTGTGCAGTGTATGAATTTGCTTGTTGCTTCAAGTGTGTGGAGTATTTCCTAGTGTGTTGATGTGCAATGGGGCCAGGCCGTTCGACCTGCTTGATTATTGGAATGGAGATTTGCGTAGAGTGGACGATTCTCGAGAATGGTTCCGATGGATTCAAGGTTATATGTAGCAATTAAGGATATTCAAGGTGGGTATTGGACTAGAACTAAGATTACGTGGAGGTTGTCGAGACTTGTGACATTTCTACATTATCATGGATTCTACATATCAGTATCAGGAAAGTGCAGGTAACAACTTTATATTCGTAGGAAGTCTCTTCAGGGTAATTATTTTAAATGTGGTGCCTTTGGGGATATTTGAGAAGAGTATTCAGTGGCTTACGAGCCTTAGACAGTACAGTCTTATGTTTGGGTCTCGTGTGGGGAGACTAGGTTGAGAATTGCGGTATTATGGTAAGGAGAAGTATCAATTCGAAGGTAAGTCAGAAAGAACTTAGATAAATAGGGCAGCTTGGTAATAGGTTGGATCGGCATAGTAAGGGATAAGATTAGTTCTTTGGGGTGTTTATGAGGCAATGAGTTTTACAGGTGTTTCTTAGCAATGCTCTTGGGTTTTTGTGACCTGCGTAGCTTGGTTGAGTTAGGAGGATTCAGTCCTGACGGTTTTGTATTTTACAATGGGATTCAGATAGTTCTGGATGGTTTCTACTACGGTTAGAGATGTAAATTTTCTACTGGCGTGAGGAACATGTGATCGTTTCTAGATGGGATCAAATGTAAAGTTCTTGGCTAGTTGGGTACGTAGTTGCTTGTGGCTCAGAAGGGGTTATGAAGTTCCCATATCTATCATAGGATGGAATGGTGTATGCGGTATGTTGTGTAGAGTTGAGATTTGCATGTGTGAGGTCACGATGTAGTTATGGAAGGAAGGTCAAGATTCTTAGGCATCATTGACAGTTTCTGATGACTAAGTAAATGATATCTATTGGGTGGCTTGATGAAGGTATACATTTCAGAAAGGGGCAATGTATGGAGTTGAGGGTGTTTCATTGGTATCGCGACGCTCTCTTGTTGGATCTACTGCTGATGTTCAAGGTTGCTTAGTGACACGAAAAATTATAGGGGTATCCCTCGTGGAATGGTTGAGCATTAGGGGTGTGTTATATATTCGAGCGGTGGAGTTGGGATCAGATATGGTGATTCGCGCACTTCATGGACTTCGAGCTTGAGAGTTCTCATAAAGAGGTTATTTTGTGGTTGTGGACTGTGAAAGCTGGTCAGATGTTAGTATGTGCCATGATTCAGTCATTGTGAACTCTCGGGGAGATCTATCTGTTGTGGGTGACCAGAGTTGATCTAGAGTTATTGGTAGGCCCAGTATGGGTGTGTGTTCCGCACCGGGTCGGGGTTGTTGACTCCGAATTGCTATTGTTAAGGGAGGTACCATTCGATTGTCGTCGAGTTTATTCATATTCTGGAGTGATCTATGAGTTAACTTTCGGGGTTGCGAAGTGTGGTGAGTGTTGGTTATATGCACATATGGTGCGGATCTATTTGGGCTTTATATAGCGGGATTGAGTAAGGTAAGTAATTGGGTATTGCGGGATGGAGACGTGTTGGTTATGTTATTTCTAATTCGTGTGGCAGTATCGTCCGACCCTCTGTGGTTATGTTATGCACTTTGAGTACTGGATGTCGAATTGCGCGTGACTTTTGATTTTGAGCAAGGTGGCCTGAAGTATTTCATGTGGACCAACGTTTGGATGGGATCACGCATTGTAGCGGAGTTGGGTGGAGGTATGATCCTTGGTGTCATATTCGTGCGTTTTGACTTTACGATGTGTGCCAGGCTCTTAGCATGGTGTTGTGATGGTAATTGTTAATGGCAGGACAATTCTCTCGTGTGAATCTCTTCTATGATCTGATTGTGTGGGATGTTTCTATTAAGTGCACGAGTTGCACATGTTATGACTTAGATTGTACTGATGTGACATGGCTCTAGAGTATTCATGATGGGTGAAATGAGGTTATCAGACCTAGAATGTGTGCGATCAAATCGGATTGTGGTATTTTAGGAGGATATTGATGTTGATCGGCTTAGAAATTTGCTATAGTTGTGTTCTCTTCATCATTTGGCAGTATAAGAAAGTGTTAGAATGAAGCTTCGGTTTGATAAGAGGTTTTATTACCAGAATTGGGTTGTTTGAGCAGCTGTTGTGATTAGAAATCATCGCTATGCGTGTTTGAATTGTGTTGTATATCATGTGATATTAATCTCGAATTGCGGTTATGGATTGATACGGCGGGTTCAGACTTATTCAGTTTATAGTTGTGGAATTTTGATCTTGTAATTATTTCAGAAGTGGAAGTTTGGTTCTAAGGTTTATGGGTCAGGTTGTATTTCGAAATTTCTGCTGTGTTGTGTTATTGGACTTATATGGGATAGGGTGACGTGGAATTACCCCGGGTATGTGCATGATAGGTTACACGACAATTTTGGTGGTTTTGGAATAACTCTGGGCACGTTCGAGGATGAACGTATGTTTAAGTAGGGGAGAATGTAACGACCTGACCGGTCGCTCTGTGAGTTTAGCCCCATTTTCTCTGTTTCAGCTTTATCATATGTTATTTAACCTATTTGTGATGTGTTTGGTCGGTTGGTTCGGGTTCAGAGTGGTCGTGGTGAGAATGGAGACACTTAGTCTCTTAAATTGGCTTTATAGTTAGAAATGTCAACCCGAAGTTGACTTATAGGTAAACGACCTCGGAATGAAGATCTTATGGATTAGATAGTTTCGTTAGGTGATTTGAGACTTAGGAGTGTGTTCGGAATGTGGTTTGGATGTCCGGAGTAGAATTAGGCTTGAAATGGTGAAATTGAGTTTTTGGCGATTTCCGGCCGGCAGTGGAAAATAGGCTATCGGGGTCGGAATGGAATTCCGGAAGTTGGATAAGGTTCATAGTATCATTTTGGATGTGTGTGCAAATTTTTAGGTCAATCGGTCGTGTTTTGGGTGGTTTCGGCATCATTGGCGAAAGTTAGAAAATCTCAAAGTTCATAGGCTTGAATCCGAGGTGATTTTGGTGTTTTGGCGTTGTTTTGAGTGTTTCCAAGGCTCGACTAAGTTTGAATAAGGTTATGGGAGGTGTTGAAATGTTTGGTTGAGGTCCCGGGGGCCTCGAGAGTGTTTCGAGTGGTTAACGGATCAAATTTTGGACTTGGGAGTTGGCATTTTTGCTGGTTTTTGGTTGCAAACATTTTCTCCTTCGCGTTCGCGTGGGTAGTGTCGCGTTCGTGAAGGGTTATGGGGGCTTCTTGTTCTATGCGTTCGCGAATATCGCCCGCGTTCGCGAAGGTTTGGCCAGTGGAAGGTATGCGAACACGGGGAGTGGAATGCGTTCGCGAAGAAGGAAAGGCCGAGCAGTTGGGCCCCCAGGTGTTGATCTATACGTTCGCGTTTGGGGTCCGCGTTCACGGAGGGGAGGCTTGGTAAACCTTCACGTTCTCATAGAGATGGACGCGTTCGCGAAGGTCATTGTGGAGTCAGGTCGCGTTTGGCCCACGCGAACGCGAGGAATAGGCCGCGTTCGCATAGAGTGTTCTGGGCAGAAGTATTTAAACCCCTCCTTCGCGATTTTCAGCCCATTCTTTCACCATTTTTGGGCGGATTTGAAGCTTTTGAGGGATATTAAAGAGAGAATCAAAGGGGAAACACTTGGAGGTAAGATTTTTGAACTCAATGCTTGATTCTATGTCGATTTCTAAGTAATTAAACCTGAAATTAGTGTGATTTTAACCCAAAAATTTGGGAATTAGGGCTCATGATTTTGGAGACCTTTGAGTGGGGATTCGAGGGGCCATTTGAGGTCTGATTTTGATGTTCTTTGTATATACGGACTCGTGGGGGGATACTTATTTTTGGAATGTTATTTTTATCGAATTCCGAGACGTGGGCCCGGGGGTCGGGTTTGGCCAATTTCGGGATTTTGGGTTAATTTTGATAATTTTCGAATGGGTTTCGTTCCTTGGAATATTATAATAATGTAAATATGATTTTTGGCAGATTTGGAGCACTCAGAGGCCGAGTCTAGAGGCACAAGCACTTTGGACTAGGATTTTAGCTGGTTTTGAGGTAAGTAACGTTTCCAAACTTGGTTCTGAGGGTTCAAAACCCCGAACTGCTTGTTATGTGTTTAGTGTTGGTGACGCACATGCCAAGTGACGGGCGTGCACCGTGAGACTTGTGCCCTGGTTCATCCCATGGAAACGTTTAGTGATTATTCCCTGATGATATCTGTGCTTCTATCAATGTGAATAATGTGAACATGTTAGGAATCATGATAAATTTTGTATATTAAGGCTTCACTCCAATATTGTTGAGACCCGAGCGGTCGTTTACCTGCAAACATGCTGGAAATCATGCTAAGTTAAAGGCTAAGGCTTCACGTCAAAAATGCTGAGACCCGAGTGGTCGTATATTGCTGTCTCCTTATGTGTTTATTTGATTTCATATACTCAGTCCTGTTATAACATATCATTTCATGCCTCAGTCTCGGTAATTGTTAAATTTTACATATTTATCATTGTTTCGGGCTAATTCATGCATCCGTGAGCGAAACTGGAGATTAATGACTGAGTGGGGCTGAGAGCATGTTATTGAGACAATTATGAGGTCAGACTGCACACCGCAACGATACTTTAATCATGCCTTTGTTGGCTTGATATAGTGCTTGGGCCAATAAGGCCCCTCCGGAGTCTTTACACCCCTAGTGAGCGCATTGATATTGAGGGATGAATCTTCCCTCGACACGGATCTTGTCCGAAGCTGATGATATTGAGGGATGGATCTTCCCTGGACATGGATCTTGTCCGAAGTTGATGATATGGAGGGATGGATCGTCCCTGGATATGGATCTTGTCCGAGTGTTGTATTCCGGAGATGGATCTTCTCCGTGGGGATGGATTGGCCTTTTCCTCAGTACTGAGCGACTACGGTCACCGGTATCTATGCATATTCCGGGATGGATCTTCCCTGGGCCTGAGAGCCATATACAGTACTGAGTGGACTTTTGTGGGAGAGTTGTGAGCACTATGTGCATTTTCACACTGTTGATATATTGGCAAGTAGAGCATATTGAGATATATCTGGCATATTCTGTTGTTCTTTTCTGATAAACTGTGAACATGTCTAAATTTTGTACGCTGAATTATTATAATTGTTGAGGTTTAGTCCGTCACTACCTCTCAGCCCATAGTTTGGATTCGTTACTCCTGAGTTGGTGTACTCACGTTACCCCCTGCACCTCGTGTGCATATCCAGGTACATCGGGACCCGATAGTGGTTGCTGAGCGGCTTTCAGAGTTTCTTTCGGAGCCGTCGAGGTAGCAGCTGGCGATCGCAACCTCGTTTTCTCCTCCTCTATCTTCCTGTCGCACTCTTATTATTTCAGACTATGTTGTCTAGTTTATATTTTGACATTCTTACGTTATAGTAGCTCATGACTCGGAGACACTAGATCTGGGGTTGGTTGAACTATGTTTTAAATGATGTTAAACATTTATAATGCTTTATAAAACGAGACTCTTGCTGCAAATATAATGATTTTTTTAAAACAACTTTAATAAAATGAACGGTGTGGCTTGCCTGATTTCACGACAGGCGCCATCACGATTCGATATATTGGGTCGTGACATTAGGCGATCGCATACTCAGAGACGCGAACACGAAGAACAAGTTGGGGCTCCAAGCAAGACTAACACTACGCGAACGTGGACATTTAGAAGCGAACACGTTGCAGAAGAAATTATATGTTCGCAATCACGAACGCGATGAAGGAAAATATGGCAGGTCAACAGTACACTATGCAATCGCGACTGGATCTACGCGATCGCGAAAGAGAACACCAGACACCAGGAATCAACAATCCAAAAATAGAAGAAATTGGCCCGTAGCCCATTCGAAACACACCTGAGGCCCCCGGGACCCCATCAAAACGTACAAACAAGTTCCATACCCTAACACAAACTCGCTCGAGGTCTCAAATCACATCAAACAACGCCGAAACTGCGAATCGCGCCAAGAATCGAACTTATGAATTTCCAAATCTTCCAACTTCTAAAACTCGTGCCGAAACCAATCAATTCAACTCGGAATGACGCCAAATTTCGCAGACAAGTCCCAAACGGCATAACTGAGCTGTTCAAACTCTCGGAATCACATCCGACCCCGATATCACAAAAGTCAACTGTTGGTCAAACTTCTCCATCTTCCAACTTTCGCCGAAATGCCTCAAATTACCCTATGGACCTCCAAATCCAAATCCGGACGCGCCTAAGTACAAAATCACCACCCGAACCTATCGGAACCTCGAAACTCCAATCCGAGGTCGAATACTCAAAGGTCAAACCTTGTTCAATTCTTTCAACTTCGAGCTTCTCAAAAGAGAGTCACTTCTAAAAATTCTTTCCGAGCTTCTCAAAAACCCGAACCGATGATGCACGCAAGTCATAATACCCTGTGTGAAGCTATTCGTAACCTCAAGCTGCCGAACCGGACACAATTGCTCAAAACGACCAGTCGAGACGTTACTCTTCCTTTTATTTTAAGATTGATCAATAAAATTATCTCAACAAGACAGGTCAATTTTGATCAAGAACTTAAGTTTGTAGTCCCGAGAAGTTGCATTATATTATCCTACTGACCTGCCTTGTTAACTCTCTCTCTCAAAACATTCTGGCTCAAGTTTTGTTCACGTTAGGTGCTAAGCAAGTTGCATAATATAATACTTCTTCCTTCTCAATTGATTTAGTATTAGCTGACTTCGACACAGAATTTAAGATTCTTTTTTTTGAATTTATGACTAAAATAAATCATAAATATTTATTTGGTTATAAAATTTCATTATAAATAAAATAAAAAAATTTAGAGTTAAAAATGAAAACAAGTCATTCCTTTTCCAATAAACTAAAATAGAAAGCGTGTCACGTAAAATATAAGGGAATAATAAAAGAACATCTTTTGAGCCAAAGACGTAAAAGAGACAAACTGACATTAATTATCACGATAATGACTGCAGATCTGTCTTCCAGAGTTCACCCCCATTCGTGCTCCCTAGATATCTATGATCATCTTTGGACATGTTAAAAAACACCATTATTTTGCGGTGTCTTTGTTCTTTTGTAATAATTGTAATTGCGGGATAAGTATATCAAAAGATTTTTATATTTTATATATTAAGATAACTTTACTAAAATAAACAAATTACTATCATCCATATCCAAAGTCTGCATATTGCATGTGAACCAACATGGCATACCCTCGTGGATGTACCGTGTACGTAAATTTTTAGAAATGTATATTTTTTAACATTCACAAAAATAATAATTAGTTTGTTATTTTTATATTTTCCCTAATTGTTTAAAAAAGATTACGCCCTCCTTCCTAGCTAATCTGCTTGGTATAATTTAGGTCGACATATAACTTTATATATTTATTTTTGAAACATATCATTATGTTATTGTACATATATAAACTATCAAAACTACCCTTCTGATGGATCTGCAGCAAATTTTCATATCAATGATCTTATAGATATATCGTATTAAGGGTAAAATAAATAAATAAATATTTTATATATAAAAGAAATGTGTTAGTTTCTTTTGGACAGATAAAAAGGTAACGTGTGCAAACAAATTGAAAAATAGAGAGTATTTATATTTAGAAAATAATTAACGGATAATATGTCTATAAAAAAGAAGATAAACATGGATCAAGAACGTCGAATAATGGGAATAGCGAAAGAGTGAAGTGAACGAGAAATAACCAGAGATATTCAAAATTAGTACATTCTATCATTTCTATTTCTTTTTGTGGCAAGTTAGTTGTTGATTAGGGGCATTCATTGTTTTTTTCCACATATTTTAGGTCAGATTTTTCCTGAACACTTCCCCAAAAAATTATGCAAAAAAATAAAATAAAATCCCAGTCCCACAGAAAGTCACTGCATTGCAGAAGATAAAATCTTGGCGGATCTAGAATTTAAAGTTGGCGGGTGCTATAATTTTCTTTAATGCGTACTTTACAATAATTAATATAAAATTTGTTAGGAACGTTTTTTCGATTTTTTTGAGTTGATTCGGGTCAACCTAATAGGTACTTTTTATTTGAAAATTTAAAAATTACATCTCAGATATAAAAAAAATATGTGATTAGATTTTTTAAAATAGGACCACACCTTAGAATAACAACATAAGTATCAATATTTTCACTGTAAAATTACATCTTTTCTGTATATTAAAAATTAATTTACACAAGTAAGATAACATATTCAAAAAGAGAATTACATCAATCAGAATAAGAAAATTTTAAAAATATTTTCCATAGATAAATTATATCCCATAAGCATAAATTAGATAAATACAATTTCCCATAAATCAAAATCATAAATCACATATTTTTTAAATAATGCTTACGAAATTATTGTAAAGTGATTTAAATTATATCTAACAACCATCACATAACACAAATTTTTATGATATAATAAAAAAGATAGATTTTTTTTTGATCTCAATCAAATATTCTCATTAAGACCCAATTTTTCGGATTTGAAAGAAGAAAATTCAAAAATTTAAATGAGAGGATTGCTTATTTTATATAATTTTAAAGTTTAGGAGTTTCTTTTTTTAGTGTTCTTGCTAGAGATCACATACAAAATAAAATAATACAATAATTAAAAGAAAATATAAAAAAATAATAAAAAACGACAAATACAAATTCGATGGTAGCCGAAAAGGGAAATGACTGGGAGAAAAGAAAATTTAAAGCCCAAAGAAAAGAGAAAGTCAGACAAGGTTCGACATAAATTCAACTTGAATTTTATACACGAGAAAAGCTTTCAAAAAGATCTACTAGCCATGGTGTCACAACCCGAAATCTCACCTTCAGGCCGTGACTGCGTCTAACGTTGAACCCGCTAGACAAGCCAACATGTACAGTTAAACTAACATGATAACACCGAATTAGCAAAATTAACCAAAACTGGTTTACAAATTTTAACAGCGAAAATAGATAAAATTTCAAGGCTAAGTGGAATAACAAGTACGATACGTCGCGTAAGCCCCAAAATCGGGAGTCACAAACTCACGAACTATCTATAAGAGTGCTAAATACAAAGTCTGAAAGAAAAATACATAACTGTCTCTGAGTACTAGAGGAAAGACGAGATAGAATAAAGAACTAATGATAGGGGTGACGCCAAGGCCCATGAATGCCAGCGGGTATACCTTGAAGTCTCTGAGGTGGACTGAAGGATACTCCCTCAACGATGTCCACTGGGTCCGATCGCAGGATCTGCACAACAATAAGAAGTGCAGTGTAGCATCGGTACAAACGATCCTGTGTACTGAGTAAGTGCCGAGCCTAACCTCGGCCGAAGTAGTGACGAAGCTAGACTTGACAACGATAATCTACCTGTACAGTTCTACAACATATAACATAGAAAAGAGCAGAAATAAACAGATAAGCAGGGGATACGAGAGCAGTTAATGAGGGGTAACAAGTGAGATAAAGCAGTTAATTAAAACACATAGGAGCCAACAAGAAAGGAAAGTTAATAAGAATGCTAACGTAACAAGTATAAATGCCAGCAATGTAATAATGACACGACATCACCCTTCGTGCTTTTACTCTTTTCCTCATAATGCGATGTACAATATAAAATGATATGAATCATGGCATGGCATCACCCTTCGTGCTTTTACTCTCTTCCTCGTTATGCAATATATGATGTAATCAGTATCAGACATGGCACAACATCATCCTTCGTGCCTTTACTCTCTTCCTCACTATGCAATATACGATGTAATCAATGTAAATCATGGCACAACATCACCCTTCGTGCTTTACACCCTTCCTCACCATAACAATGACAATATCAATGGCAAGGGAATGCAACATAGTTGGAGTACAACTCATAGTCACCCAGCAAGGAGAAAATATCAGTCAATATCATAATATTTCCCGGCAAGGGTCTCAACTATAACCAATTTTTTCACGTATATCCTTTACAGTGGGGTTCTCATAGAACCATCACATCACAAGTTCTTCAGCAAGCATCTCCAACAACAATCAACTTTCAAGTAGAGACAATTTCATAATACAATGAATATGGAAGTAATAACAAAAATTTCATCAAAATCGACTCACGGGCATGCTTGACACACAATGCATAGGTACTCGTCACCTCACCTATGCATTGAACATGATAAACACATAGCACATAGCACACAATACTTATTCCCTCACCAAAGCTAGGCAAGACACTTACCTCGGGTCCAAGAATAGCAATTCAAGCCTCTAACACCGCCTTTCCTTTGTAATTCAACCTCGAAACGACAATATCTAGACATAATTAACTTAATAACATCAATAATGACTCATAAATACAATCCCATAGCCGAGACATACATTTTCTAGCATTCTTCCAAAAATACCAAAATTTGACCCCGGGCCCACTTGGTCCAAACACGAGGCTCAGACCAAAACCCGATCACCCATACCACCACGAGTTCAAATATATGATTTGTTTTGAAATACGACCCCAAATTGAGGTTGAATTACCCAAAATTCCATAAACCCTAACTCTACCCAAAACCCCTAATTTCTACTTTGATTTTAGGATTTTAGGCCTAGATTCTAGTGATTAGGGAAGGAAAGCGGAAGAAATTGGTGTTAAGAACACTTACCCAAATGGCTATGGAGGAAAACTAGCTTGGAGGTCGTCAATGGGGCTTTGTAGAAGAAGGAGTTGATGAAGAAGTGGAAATCCCGAAATAACATTCTGTTTTTGACTTAAGAAAATAACTGGGCAAAAATACACTCTGCGATCGCAGAAGGGGAGTTGCGATCGCAGAAGAGAACTTGGCTGACCCTATGCGATCGCAGGATAGCTTATGCGATCGCGGGACACTGAGACCTCAGCCTATGCGATCGCGGGTCCCTACACGCGACCGCGCTGAATCAAATACCCCCAGCCCCCCAGCCTACCTAATGCACTATGCGATCGCGGAGGTTGCTATGCGATCACATAGTGTAACAGACTACTCCCCAGACACGAAGCTATGCGATCGCGGACCAATAATGCGGTCACATAGAGTAAAGGAACAAACACCAGAAAAATGCATATACACCAGATTTTTCATACAGTTTACACCCCGTTACCTACCTGAAACTCATCCGAGCCCTCGGGACTCAAAACGAAAAACACACACGACTCCCAAATCATCCTATGGCTTGGTGGTACATAATCCAACCTCATCCCCATTTGCGAGTTCCTATTCTGCATTCGTACCTCTTTTGCATGTGCCATTCTTTCCTCAGTCTTTTCTGCAGTTCCCAGATCTAGATCTACTCTCGATGACCCATCTTCTGAGAATTGAACATGCTTTGGACTCGTAGGAAGCTGATCCTTTCTCTTCAGAGACTCAATCATATTTTTTCCAGAATTACTGTTCCATTGGTTACTGTTCATTTCCTCTTTCTCAGCTAGCTCAGTCTCCTATTCAATTGGTTGAAAACCAGTTGGTAATAAGCTACCAAACGTTAATAGAGTAAGAGTTGTTGTCACATAGTTTACCAGCGTAACTTCTCCGGTCGCCGTCGCCGCTTGCCTTCGCTTCCTTGCCATAGGTGCACGTTAGCCTGCCTTGGCTTATCGTGCGCCGAGAGCATTCAACATATTTCTTCCTTTTGTTTTGATCATTCATGATGAATTTTGCTGTTGTGATTATGAAAACAATTATGCGTAGCTAATTATTTAGTCTAGGGTTTTGATGAAACCTATTGAAGGATGAACTTCTTGTTATGATAATATAGTTTTGACCAAGTTTAATCTCTATTTGTTCAACTACGTTCTTATTGTAGTTAATTGAAAGGATCCTCAATTAGTTGTGCCTATTTAGTATGTATTACTCAGGAGAGAGTGCATATTTAGGTAGTTGTTGAACAACATCACTCCCGACGTATGTGAGGAATCAATAACCGAGGGTTTAAAGGTGGGATTAAGGATAACGAAAACTTGGGTGCGATATAAGTGAGTTGTAATAAAACCCAGCTAGCGTAACTCGGGAGAGTATGTCTAGTAAATTGTCGTAATTACTGGGGAGAGATTTACGTAAAAATTGCACGGGGCACCCTATTTGGTCGCCCCCATTTAACCTATACCCATTTTTTTAAAACGTTTTAATTTGTGCCCACTTTTTAAACAACTTCAGCCCCCTTTCTCCTTCTCCTTCTCCTTCTCCTCCTCAAAGTTCGCCAGTTACAAACAAAAACTTCAGCTCTAGAGCTGAAGTTCGCCAGTTACAAAAACAAAAGCTTCAACAATTACAAACAAAAACTTCATCAAATAGAGAACAAAACTTCAACTACTATGCTTAAGTTCAACAATTACAAACAAAAACTTCAGCACACTTGGTTCAGCACACTTGCTACTTCAGTCATGTCTACTAGAATGCTGAAGTTTTGTGTGATTGCCTTTGCTACTTCAGCCCCGTATGCTGAAGTTACGCGAAAAAGTGGGTAGCAATCTTTTTTGCAAAGCGGGCACAAGTTAAAATGTGACCCAAAAAGCGGGTATAGATGCAAATGCCCCGAGATTTACGGTAGTAAGAGTGCTCATGATCGATAGAGAAGATTAGACAAATCTATATGAGACATAACATGAAGGGATTCAATCTATAGGGAAAATCATAACCTTAGATCCTTCTCATTATTGTTTACAACCCGTTCTTAGTTAGTTCTTAGTTTACATAGTTTCATTCAGTAATAGTTAGTAGAAAAACAACAAATTGTTATTCAAGATATCCTAGAAGTTGGTTACATAGAATTAAGTAAGTCTGATAACAATAATTGATAGGTTAATTCCCTGTGGGATTCGACTCTGGGCTTAATACCCGGATTATATTGACAACGACCACTTTGTCCTTTTTATAAGGCATAGTTGGGCGTGATCAAATTTTGGCTCCATTTCCGGGGAATTAACGGTGTTATCAATTACAGTTGAACGAAATACAAAAATTCTTAGTGTAGTCAAGTTTCTTCACTTTCAATCAATACATTGAAATTTTAACGTTTGCAAACTTGGTTGTATAGGTGTATGCCTAGAAACTCATCGAGAACTGGTGAAGTGTTTGAAGCATTATCAGATCCCGAGAAAGTTTTCAAGGCCTTGAATCGGGCCAACCGGAAAAGCAAACAACAAAACTCAACTGAACAACCTGAACCAGGCATGGCAGAGCTGGTGAATAACAGAAATAATGGGGATAACGTGGAAGACCCAAATGCGTAGGTAGTAGAGCCTCTTGTGCCATAGGCTGCTCTATATGACTGGGCACAGCCCACATCAGATAATTTGTCCACAGCGATAGTAGTCCCGGAGATATAGGCTGAATCATTTCAAATCACAAACAACATGCTGCACTTGTTGCAAAACAAAGGACTATTATCGGGGTCATACATTGAATATCCTCAACAATACTTGAAGAATTTTCCGCCAATCTGCAAAACACAAAGACAACACAAAGTGACTCAGGAAGCAATAAAGTTGTTGTTTCCATTCTCTGTGACAGGAGCATCCCAACAAAAGAACGCCTTCTTTCTGGAGGCCTCGGGCAGTGGAAGATGAACAATCGCTAAGGAATAGCTTGAACTAAGACGGCTAAATTCACTCCCTATTAATTCCATCACTACTTGGGAGGAGTTAGTCAGGCAATTTGTGAACAAGTTGCATCCACCCAACAAGATTGCTCAGCAAATTGATGAAATCTTGAGTTTCAGATAGAAACCAACAGAAACATTGCAAGAAACATAGGAACGATTCAAGGGGATGTTGGTTATATGTCCGCACCTTGGTATTCATGAGCAGATGCTGGGGCAGAGGTTTTACATGGGTCTGGAAAATAGCGTGAAGGATAATGTTGATGCTTCAGCTGGTGGAGAATTCTTAAACAAAACATGGAGAGAAAGCCAAATACTGCTTGACAAGATGTCACAAAATTCGGGATGGACAACCAAAAACGCACCAATCACTCCAGTAGTCCACTCAATGGCTTTAGATCCAGCCAACTGTCTTGCTAAAAATATGGCCACCTTAATGACACAAATGAGCATCCTCACCAAAAAGGTGGAAGAGTTAGGTCAGAAGCAGCAGGTGCACATAGTTGATACAACCAATGGGGGCTTATGCATATCTTGCATTAGTCAGCCACTTGGTAGCCAGTGGAATGCTGAGGGTGATCACCTACACTATCCGGAGAACATGAATTATGTGTCCAACTATAGGGGACAGAGACATGGTGGTCAGAATTGGGGCCAACAGAATCAACCATACATGCCAGTCCAACAGCAGCATAATAATGGAAATATGAGAGCCATGCGACCTCACGGTAATATGGAACCTTACCAAAGGCCACAGGGTTACAACAACCAGGATCAACAGCAGGGTTATCATCCACCTCAATAACAACATAATTAGATACATGAAGACGGGTTTGCTAGACTCGAGGCAATGATGCAACAAGTTATTGGGTCGAATGCAAAAATAAGTGAAAGAGTAGATGCACATGAGTTAGCCATAAATAATATTGAAGTCCAAATGGGTCATATTTCGATGTCATTGAATAATTGTCCTCATGGGATGTTGCCTGCAGACACTCAGGTAAATCCAAAAGATCAGGGCCCAAAGCAACTGATGGCAGTAAGTCTACGTAATGGCATAGACCTAGACTTGGAACAAGAGAGGGATCGAGAAAGCAGACCTGCTGAGACATTTGTACAAGTACCCATTGAACTGGATGATTCAGCAGGATTGACCGAGGTGACAGTGCAGCCTGCCCAGGATGAATCCAACATGCAGAATGAGGCTGAGAAAGAAGCTGAGACAACACATGAACCGGTAGTGGAGGCAGTGTCTGAAAAAGAGAAAGCCCAAATCACTGGGAAGAAGCGACCTCCAGCACCATTCCCACAGAGGCTGGCCAAATACCAAAAAGATGAGCAATACAAGAAGTTCTTGGAAATGTTGAAACAAATTCATGTAAATATTCCATTGATTGATGCTTTTAAAGAGATGCCTGGTTATGCAAAAAAGATGAAGGACTTGATGTCCCACAAATTCGACTTCCAAGACTTGGCTACAGTGACTCTAACTCAGACCTGCAGTGCTGTTGTAAGTAGACCCGTTGCTGAAAAGTTGTCTAACCCAGGGAGTTTCACAAGTTTTTGCACCATAGGTAACTTTGCTTTTGCCAAGGCACTCTGTGATTTGGGAGCTAACATAAATCTTATGCCCCTGGTTATCTATAAAAGGCTGGGGATTGGAAGAGCTAGACCCACGTCTATGTTGTTGCAGCTGGCCGACAGAACTGTGAAAAGGCCCTCAGGTATTCTTGATGATGTGTTGGTGCAGGTAGGGAATTTTATGTTCACTACAAATTTTGTAATTCTGGATTGTAGGGTGGATGAAGAAATTCCCATAATTTTGGTAAGGCCATTCTTGGCCACGGGGCGAGCTCTAATCGACTGTGAAACTGGAGAGCTGAAGATGAGGCTAAATGATGAGGAGATAACATTCAACGTGCAGAAATCTATGAGGCGACCAAGTGAATTCGCCAATTGTTCTTTAATTGATGCTGTGGATGTAATCCTGGAAGAGGATGATGAAACCTTTAATATTGAGGATCCTCTAGTTGCATGTCTTATGAATTTAGATGAGGTGAATGGTGAAGAATTTACGGAATGGGTGCTTGCTCTTGAGGGCAAAGGTTTTTGGAAGAGACCACTCGAATTTGAGCCCCTGCACTTAGAGATAAGGGAAACCCCTCCAGCCAAGCCATCCATAGAAGAACCACCAAAGCTGGAGTTGAAGCCACTGCCCGCCCATTTTAGGTATGCGTTCTTAGGACCTAACTCCAGATTACCTGTTATTATCTCATCTAGTTTGTTAGATGTGCAAGCACAAAATTTTTTGCAGGTACTCACGGAGTGCAAGACTGCCATTGAGTGGACCATGGCAGACATTAAGGGGATCAACTCGGCATTTGTATGCATAAAATTCTGCTGGAAAATGGGCACAAACCTTCCAGAGAACACCAAAGAAGGTCGAACCCTAATATGAAGAAAGTGGTGAAGAAGGAGATCGTTAAGTGGTTAGATGCGGGAATCATCTTACCCATCTCTGACAGTAACTGGGTTAGCCCGGTGAAATGTGTTCCTAAGAAAGGTGGTATGAAGGTGGTGAAAAATGATAACAATGAACTGATCTCTACACGAACCGTCACAGGCTAGAGAATTTGTATGGATTATAGGAAATTAAACTTGGCCATCCGGAAAGACCACTACCCACTTCCCTTCATTGATCAGATGCTTGACGGACTGGCAGTGAGGTCCCATTTCTGTTTTCTAGATGGGTACTCGGGGTACAATCATATCTCCATTGCACCAAAGGACAGAGAGAAGACCTCGTCCACATGTCCTTATGGGATTTTTGCCTTACGGAGGATGCCCTTTGGCCTATGCAACGCACCCGCCACATTCCAAAGGTGCATGATGGCCATATTCATAGACATTGTCGAAGACATAATGGAGGTGTTCATGGATGATTTCTAAGTGGTGGGAAACTCATTCGATGAGTGCCTTAAAAATCTTATCAGAGTGTTGAAAAGATGCATTGAGACTAACCTGATGCTTAATTGGGAAAAGTGCCATTTCATGGTACAAGAAGGTATAGTCTTGGGGCACCTAGTATCAAGCAAGGGCATTGAATTAGATCGGTCAAAATTTGATGTAATAGCAAAGCTTCCACCACCAACATCAGTCAAAGAAATCAGGAGTTTCCTCGGGCATGTCGATTTCTACCGGAGATTCATAAAAGACTTCTCAAAAATTGCTAACCCTTTGTGTAAGTTGTTAGAAAAAGATCACCCTTTCGTATTTTCTGATGATTGCAGGGTAGCATTCGAGGAACTGAATAAGAGGCTAGTCACAACACCCATCATTAGTGCCCCCGACTGGGAGCAACCATTCGAGCTAATATGTGAAGCAAGTGACTACGCAGTGGGAGCAGTGGTAGGACATCAGAAAGACAAGTTAATGCACCCAATTTACTACGCAAGTAGAACGTTGAATGGAGCCCAGTTGAACTACACTATAACTGAAAAGGAGATGCTGGCTGTGGTGTTTGCGTTTGACAAGTTCAGATCGTGCCTGATTGGCTCAAAGGTAATTGTATATACTGATCATGCTTCTCTCAGGTGCCTGATCGAAAAGAAAGAGTCCAAACCGAGCCTGATTCGTTGGGTGCTACTACTGCAAGAGTTCGACTTGGAGATTCATGACCGTAAGGGCACGGAAAACCAAGTTGCTGATCACTTATCGCGACTGGAAGGCGCTGAAAAATCAGTCAAGGCAGAGGATATTCTGGAAACCTTTCAGAACGAGAAGCTAATCGCCACAAGCCTTGAGTAAGTGCCATGGTATGCAGACATTGCAAATTACCTGGCAAGCGGTAATGTTCCGTATGACCTTTCCTCTATGCAAAAGAAAAAGTTTTATCGTGATTGCCGCATGTATTACTGGGATGAACCTTATCTGTTTCGGATTTGTGTTGACAATATGATCCGGAGGTGTGTCCCCGAGATATATCAATCTTCTGTTTTGCAGGCATGTCACGCATCGGCATATGGCGGACATTTTGGAGGAGTCATGACGGGCGCGAACGTTCTAGAAGCTGGTTTCTACTGGCCAGCTATGTTTAAGGATGCACATATATGGGTCAATGGTTGTGATGAATTCCAGCGAACTGGGAACATCTCCCGTCGCCATGAGATGCCTATGAACCCATATCAGGAGGTAGAAGTGTTCGATGTTTGGGGGATATACTTCATGGGTCCCTTTGTTAGTTCCTATGGCAATAAGTACATATTTGTTGCTATAGATTATGTGTCAAAATGGGTGGAGGCTTTAACACTCCCCACCAATGATGCAAGGGTGGTGATTGGGTTTTTGAAGAAGAATATATTCACTCGTTCCGGGACCCCGAGAGCCATAATCAGTGACAGAGGCACTCATTTATGCAATCAAGCCTTTGAGAAATTGCTGGCAAAGTAAGATGTACGGCACAAGGTGGCAACTCCATACCATCCTCAGACTAGTGGGCAGGTCGAAATGTCGAATAGAGAGATAAAGAGTGTGTTGACCAAAACTGTGAATGCCATAAGAACTGATTTGACGAAGAAGTTAGATGACGCACTCTGGGCCTATAGAACCTCTTTCAAAACACTAATTGGCATGTCACCATAAAATTTGGTGTTTGGTAAGGCCTGCCACTTGCTAGTGGAGCTAGAGCATAAAGCTTGGTGGGCATTGAAACAACTGAATCTAGACATTGAGGCTGTGGGAACGAATAGAGTCACGGAATCGCATGCGCTGGATGAGTTCCGATATCTTGCTTTCGAGAGCACAAGGCTATACAAGGAGAGAATGAAATGGTTGCACTACAAGAACATTATTGAGCGAAATTTCAAACCCGGAGATATGGTGTTGCTTTATAATTCAAGATTAAGGCTATTTCCGGGTAAACTCAAGTCACGATGGTCTGGACCATTTCGTGTGGTCGAAGTGATCCCTTCAGGTGCTATAGAGATTGCCTCAGATAATGACTCTCACACATTTAGAGTTAATGGGCACATATTGAAACCATATGTGGGCATGGATGAAGTCAAGGAAGTGTCAGTGATCCATCTGACTGAGCCTCAGAGGTCGAGCAAACCTCAAATGCGCTCATCTGCATCGTGACACGACGTTAAATTAGGCGCTGCATGGGAGGCAACCCATTGATTTGTTGTAATTGTCGTGCCACGACACTAACTAAGACACTGGTTAGGAGGCAACCTAACACGTAGTGATTTTAGTGTAGTTAGAATTGTTATTTGGGTTTTGTAAGTACTAACATATGCAGGTGAGCTTAGGCGAGTGATAAGTCCAGCCGACGCTGAGGGAACAGGTAAAAAACATGAAAACTTTTGAGGCCCAGGTGTGCGGCCGCGCTTCTGCCCGCGCAAATCAATAAGTATTCTGCCTCCCAGGTGCGCGGCCGCGCTAAGACCGCGCTTATCGATGATTAATCAGTCTCGTCCTTCAGCCCAGGTGCACGATCGCGCTACGACCACGCACATTGCATAGTGTTCTGCCTCACAAGCGCGTCCACGCTCGGACTGATTCAACGAACATTTCTTTAAGTTGTTTTATTTTTTTTAATTTTGATTTGAATAATTCTTTTTTTTATATTTGGGTTGTTATACTTTTTATTATTTAACCCAACTCTAACCCCCCCCCCCCCCCCC
>ML273416.1:112179-132165 GCA_005239495.1 Nicotiana undulata
CCACTTTTCCTATCACCCCTAAATCTCCTCTTCCCCCACGACTAACACTCTTCCCTTCCCCCACAACTAAAATTCTTCCCCTCCCTCACCACTCACACACGCCTCTTTTCCCCTTCCCAACTAATCCCAACCCTAATCCTCCGAAGGTTCAACGCCAAAACCACCCACACCACACGTTTTCGCTTCTCAAAATCTCCTCTCACTCCAGGTAAGGTTTTCTTTTTGCCAATTTTTGTTGGGTTTTCTTTTGATTTCTTGGTTATGTAGTAGTTCTTCTTATCTTTGTCTTAGAATTATTTTATAGTGTATACATAGTGCTAGTGGTCTTTGATACTTGTGTAAATGTATATATTAACTTAGGTGGGTGACATTGGGGCAATTATGGTGGAATTTGATTGATAACATGGTTACATTGGGGACTCCGGTGAATGATTCCCACAAAGTGTTTGTTAATATGCCACAGTGAGTGTCAATGGTAATTGTGACCAATTATGCGGGTGAAGTATGAGTAACCGCAGCTGGGTCACATCTTTTGTGCTTCACTAATGATGTTCTTTATTTCAGGTAGTATGGCACCCTCCAAAACGCGCCGAACCACCGATACTTCATCCAGCGGACAAACGGAATCATCTAGAGCACGAACGTCAACTGATGCTCGTCCTTATGATAGTAACAGGTTCGTCTCCGCCACAACTCAGGAACGGTTTGCTGCTAAGGAACCCAAGAAACTAATACTGGAGAGGGGCATGGATATAGGGTCTCTCCAACATGACTTACCCAACATATACAATGAGATGGTCAGGCGTGGTCTGGAGATTTTCTTGGAAGAACCAGATGAGGCAAATTTGATGGTTGTGCGAGAATTTTACGCCAACATTTCGGAGCATGTGAATGGTGTGGTCACAGTGTGCAGAAGGAATGTTGATGCCTATGTGGAGGCCAGGAGAGTGTACAGGCTGCCCGCACCTGTGGCGGAGGCGGACGACTTCTATGAGGCCTATGGTAAACGATACACCCAATGGGAGGTGTTCTTTGAAACAATATATTTGTGGCAAGGAGATTGTGTGGATGACATATGGGTAGAAGTTCAAGTCGGCGGCACTAACCTTTGAAGGGAAGTGTTGGTTGTATCTCATCAACAACCGTCTGCTCCCGTCCTTCAACACCACAGAAATGAATTCTCCTCATGCTACATTGATTTGGTGTTTCATGAATGGCCACAACTTTGACGTGGCCAAGCTTATTCACGAGGAGATGTTTACTCGTTGTCTGATACAGAGGTACGGTTTCTTCTTCCCCTCCCTAGCTACTAGGCTATGCCGAGAAGCTCAGGTGCCGGAAAACTTGAGGGTGGATGGAAAAGTATCGAGAGAGGCAAAGTTTCGAGCGGACAAGGTGACTATTGGGAAGGAGCCTGTGGCAGTTGGTGATGATGCACCTGAGGAGGAAGAGGATGAGTAGGTGGAAGTGGCAGCTGAGTTGACCACCTATGAGCATGTTGCGGACATCGCTGGACCGTCTAGGGTCATTCGGGGTCATCGGTTGGACACCCTAGAGTAGGAGATGGCAGGGTTGCGTACCTCGGTCACTGACTTAGGGACGCGTGTTGATGTTTTTTCCACCTAACAGGCTAAATCTGAGAAGAAAATAATGGGCTGGCTGAGAGCTTTGGGTCGAGCATGTCATATGGACCCGGGGACTGTCTCCGATCAAGATTGATCTGTCAGGGAAGTTCCTTTACCTCGCATTTTCTTATTTTGTATGACATGGGGACATGCCATTGTTTTAAGTGTGGGGTGGGGGATACTTCATTGTATGTTGTATATATGTAGGAACATATTTTAATTTCTGATTTTTAGTAAATGGTCTAACTATGTGAATTGACTTGTCCCGACGTTGGATATCACCCGACTGGGTTCTTGAGGGTCTAAGTCGATATAAAAAAAGGTTTTCTTTTGTAGGTAGTGTATAAACTCCCCCTTGGGTTTTCTTTGGACCGCGGTTCTTTTCCAAGGGCTTTGCTTGAACCGGGTGTAGTTAGTTTTTGTTTATTTTTTTATTTTCTTTTGGTACTTAGGGGCTATGATCTGAGATGGAAAGAGAATCTCTTAAAGTTTTGCGCCTTGAACACAATAGACACTGTGGTGTGACACATAGTCTCAGTTGTTGATTCTTGTTAGAGTGCCTTAAATTGTATGTTCGTAACTTCACTTAAGTACTCAGACGAGAGTGTTTTGATAAGACAATTTGGAGTGAGTCTTGTGCCATGTGTGTGTGAGATTTATTGTAGTCTATGCACTGCATTTGATGCCTAGAACTTGCCCTGTATGTTTCCAAAGCGAAATAGTAGTTTTTTTCAGTTTTGAAAGTGATATAGGCGTTTCTTTGTTAAGCCAGATATATAAAGTATACCCACCTAAATGTGATGTATCGTAGTTAACCCCGTTGAGACTATAAGCCTGTTTCTTTGGCAACCACATTACAAACCTTACCCAATTGTTTGAATGGACCATCTGTTTGAACCCCTTTACCTCCCATGAGCACTTGGATTGTTATGAACTGTGTAAAAGTTAAAGTATGGGGTGGTTGGTTTGGCTTTGAATGGAACTAATGAAATAAGGAGAAAGGTGCAATGTTTTGAAAAAGTAAGCGTCACTTGAATGGAAAAAGTAAGAAAAGGAAAAACAAAATAGCTATATTGCTGCGAAACAATAATAATTTAGTCCTTGATAAGTGGTGACTTGATGTAATTGTGCTTAAAGAAAGTTTGGGGTATTATAAATTGAAGTAAAGGTGGAATGTCTGGTTTGACATAAGTATGGTTCTGAATGTGAAAGTAATTGTGTTAAAGTGCTTAGGGAGGTGTAGTCACTATATCCAAATATATCCTACCCGTACTTGAGCCTACATTACAACCAGATAAAGTCCTAATTGATCTTAGACTGAATGAGCTCGATTAGTAGAGTAGTACACTACGGGAAAGCCTATGGTGCATCTTTGTGGCATATGAATGTTCTTTCTGAGAGTGAGTGAATTTTGTCTATCTGAGTTCCTAATTGTTCTTAATGTTTATTACTTGTGGAACTACTCTCATTTGGGATGTGAGGGAATTTGATTCATAAATTAAAGGTACGTCTTGACCTCTGTATAGAGTAAAGTGAGTAAGTTAGGAATATTGCACGCGTGAGAGTCAACTCTTGAGGCAAAGATGTTACACTATTAGACGCAACTTTTGTGGTATGTTCTAGGTGTGATACGTTAGGGAAGTGCTTAGCAAAGGAACCTCTATAGAGTATGGTTGATTGCTCGGGGACGAGCAATGATTTAAGTGTGAGGTGTTAATAATAGGCTAGATTCATGTAGTTTAGCAACCATTTACGTCTTATCTTGGCTATGCTTCACTGTTATATGGAGGTTAAATGACAAAAAATGGTTAATTGTGAATTGTGTATTTTGCAGGAGCAAGTCTTGATTATGAGGACATAAGACAGTGTTTGGAGCTAATTTAAAGCAAGGAAAGCCACTCGGAGGTGAACGCGCGTGAAAGAAGAAAGAAAAAAAGAGAGAAAATCATTGATTGCAGGAGCGCGGTCCATGCGCGACCACACTCGAGCAGTGGAAACCAGGAATATTTGAGTGCTATATGTGCGGCCCATGCGCGGCCGCGCTAGTGCAGGAGCGACAGACAGAATGAAAGCCAATATGTGTGGCCCATGCGCGGCCGCACTCGTCACTCCGAGGAACTTTATGACAGGGGTAATTTCGAAAGTTCGGGGGAAATCCCCCTTAACCTATAAGAAGCCCAGCTCGCCCAGAAAAGAGGTATCAAGGTTTTAATAGGATTATTGAAGGAAAGAAGAGGCAAGAGGCAAGACGGAAGATTCGGCATCGAGTTCTATCTTTCTTCCTTTTGTTTTGATCATTCATGATGAATTTTGCTGTTGTGATTATGAAAACAATTATGCGTAGCTAATTATTTAGTCTAGGGTTTTGATGGAACCTATTGAAGGATGAACTTCTTGTTATGATAATATAGTTTTGCGCAAGTTTAATCTCTATTTGTTCAACTGCGTTCTTGTTGTAGTTAATTGAAAGGATCCTCAATTAGCTGTACCTATTTAGTATGTATTACTCGGGAGATAGTGCATATTTAGGTAGTTGTTGAACAACATCACTCCCGACGTATGTGAGGAATCAATAACCGAGGGTTTAAAGGTGGGATTAGGGATAACGAAACCTTGGGTGCGATCTAAGTGAGCTGCAATAAAATCCAGCTAGCGTAACCCGGGAAAGTATGTCTAGTAAATTGTCGTAATTACTCGGGAGAGATTTACAGTAGTAAGAGTGCTCATGATCGATAAAGAAGATTAGGCAAATATATATGAGACATAACAGGAAGGGATTCCATCAATAGGAGAAATCATAACCTTAGATCCTTCTCATTATTGTTTACAACCCATTCTTAGCTAGTTCTTAGTTTACATAGTTTCATTTAGTAATAGTTAGTAGAAAAATAACCAATTGTTATTCAAGATATCTTGGAAGTTGATTAGGTAGAATTAAAGAGTCTGATAACAATTATTGATAGGTTAATTCCCCGTGTGATTCGACTCTGGGCTTAATACCCGGATTATATTGACAACGACCGCTTTGTCCTTTTTATAAGGCATAGTTGGACGTGATAAAACTTTTACCGCCAAAGTTGTGTGGGGTGACAAATACCCTTATATTTTTAATCAGAAGTATAAAATTTAAGTCCAAGAAATGAAGTCATTATTATATGAAGTACTTTATCTCTAGAAGTGAAATTTTTTATTTTCCAAAGTTGATTTTTTCGACATAAATCGAAATTATAGTAAAAATTTGATCAATACACCACTAGGTCCAACTACTCTTCAAATAAGATAAAAGGCAAGACCATAAAAGAGAAAGTACACTTACTGTATCTCTATTCACTTGAAATGTACACATCTTTCTCTGTGTACTGAGGTGAAAATACTAATCAGTGAAAATGATAATTTCTTTTATTACTAAAATACTTCTATATTTGTGTTTATGAGTACTTGATTAACATTTCAAGAACATAAAGATAACCACTTTATCTACTAGATTTTTCACCTCGCTTGACTAAGAAAAGGACAAGAAAATAAGACTGAATTCAAAAATAGTTTGTATCAAGTTTAGTAACATTAATTTGAGTTATCAACCTTGCATTGAAAATAATTTCTAATTAATGGTCAGTAGAAAATATTATTTTCTTGTGAACCAATTAAATCCCTCGTTGATTGTTACGTGTATTTGTAATAGGTTTTTAGGTTTGAGTCGATTCTCCCCACTAATATATCAGTCTTTTGAGTCGAAATTCTCATATTTCTTGACTTATTAAATAATATCAGAAAACAAGAAAATATTTTCGCGAAAAACATGCATCTTCATATATCAAAAGACACTTTCTACAATTTGATTTAGAGTCCATTTGGCCATAAAAACATATTCGTTTTTTTTCTTTTTCAAAATCACTATTTGGCTATGAAATTTTTACACTTGAAGTTGAATTTCGGATTTTTCGGAAATGTAAAAAATTTCAATAAGTTGTTTTTCAAAATTTTCACTTCAAATCACTCAACAAAAAAAATTCAAAAAGCTCCAAACTGTATTCATGCCCAATCACAACTCTAATTTTTAAATACTATTTTTACTTAATTTTTTCCACTTTTTTTGGAGTTTCACAATTCTTATGTCCAAACGCCCACTTAGGTAAAAGTAAGATGAGGAAAATGCCTTAAAATGTCAACTAGAGAGATTTTTTGTAGACTTGGAAAGAGAAGTTTCATAGTATCAATTTGATTTGCCTAGGTCCATAGGCTATATTAGCTATGAGTTTTGTCCTTTAAGTAACCATTGTTCTATCTTGTGGGGCGCTAAGGGAAGGAAAATAAGTGGTTGGGGTGCGAATGGAGATAAAAAAACACTACCACATAACTATTTACATCAAACATTCTACTTCATTATGATTAACTGATAAATTTGAAGCGAAGCTTTACTATAGTTAGTCATAATTAAGTAAAAATAATTAAATAAAGAGAAAATGACACTGTATAGATGCGCTCAAAATAATTGATGAAAAATGTATTTTTTTTGTATATATACAAAAATTATACAAATTTGATACACTTTCCGACTTATATTCTGATTGTTATATACAAAAATTATAAAAATTTATACACTCTCCGACTACCGAATGTTAATAGTTTTTGGAGCGGGATAAAAGTGATAATACCGAAAAACAAATATATAAATACTTGTTATATTTTTATTAGTTTAATATAAGCATTTGGTGTAAATAAATTTTTTCATAAGTAAAGAGAGGGTTAAGAAAAAAAATGCTAGAAAATATGACCAGCTTATACAAATATCACCCTTTAAATTATCACCCAGGATTATGGTGAGAGGAATATGATCTCTTCACCTTTAACCAGCGATATCAGATTTAAATTCCAAAAATAAATAAAAATCCTGATAGGAAGCATATTTCCTCCTTACGCGACTTAAAATTATAAATGCGAATATCGGACACATAGTGTAAAAGTTAGGTGCTACATCATAATGGTGGACACATGAGATCATGTGTAAAACCTAGGAAGTGCAACGAGTTACTTTCAAATTGAACATAAATTCCATTTTCTCACGAAAAGAAAGAAGAATTGAATTATAACTAAAAGAATCATCTTTTAGGTACAATCCAAAAAGAAACGAATCACTGCTGATCGAATAAAAAGATATTTTCTTGCAAATAGGACCCCTCAATTACCAATATAAGGTAGACAACGAACAATTTTTTGTGATATAATTAATTAGCTGGAGAAAAAAAAAAGCCATCACTCTTCTTGAATCTGATTATTATCAGACCAAGAAATTCAGAACCCAACTTGTGTATTCTTAGCTTTAACACAAACCTCCAAATTCTTGGCTGTGTTTTTTGCATAGAGCCAAAGATCATTACATTATGGCACATGGGTGCTTAAAATTTCTCCATCTTGTGTATATATATGCATGTAAGCACCAAAGTGATCCAGAGATTTCGATTGGGTTCGAGCCCTGAATATGGAGTCACTTCTGTTAGGAAGTTTTATCCGTAATATTGGATTTCCTTATACGAATTCGGACGTAGTCGAATTCCAATAATACGGTTACTGAACCAAAAAAGTAGAAAAAGAATTCTACCTTTGATTAATATTTTAATATAATAATTATAGTGCCTCAATCTCAAACAAGTTGGGACGGCTATAATTTTCATTGTTCGTATCACTCCATTTTTGCCCCTTTTGGTCTTTCTCTTCACTCTTAAAACAATTGAAATATGAAAACAGATCCAGGGATTTAAACTTAATACATTGAAATCGAAGGTTTAAGGTTTTAACTATTCAATCTACTTGCACTTTTAAAAATATGATTTTAAAATTTGATACTATTTATTAAATTTGTAATGATTTTCAAATATTCTTGCATTTGTAATACATACATAGATACATATATCCTCACTGACAGGTGTGGTAGGATGATTAGAATCTCTATATATCTTATAGGCCTTGAATTTAGGCTCTAAGAATAGAGAACTAACTTTCCGATAGGTAGCAATTTACAGAAACCACTATTGTTTAGGAGCTATTAACTTTCAATAGCCATCATATACATAATTACTTCTTATAGCTATTATTCAGTTATTACGGTAATGTATTCGCGCGTTGTATTCATGGGTACAACACCAAAAAAGGCCTAAAAATCAGGGTAGTCCCAACTTTACACACATGTATTCGCGAATACAGCAACAGAAAATGCCTAAAATCAGGGCAGTCCAGCTGTACGCGCATGTATTCACATGTATTCGTGCTGCTGTATTCATGGATACAGCAGTAAAAAGCGCCTAAAATCAGGGCAGTCTAGCTGTATGCGCATGTATTCACGCCATGTATTCATGAATAGAGTAACGACAATCACCTTAAAAATAGGTATGTCCAGTTGTATAAGAGAAAAGAAAAACCTAAAGAGCGTATTTCATGCATCAATAGTAGTTTATACCATAAATATTTATTTTGCTATAAAAATATAAAAGGTAGCTATAGAAAATAATATTTTAAAATAATTTTGATTTATGATAAATAAGATGTGTACCTTTATTACAGGAGATAAAAATTTCCATGTACCTTCCTTAGTGTCCTTACCAAGCGCAAATCTGATTAATTGAATTAGTGAATTTTAAATACCTAACGATTAAACTAAAGAAGAAAATCAAAAACCAAAAATGCCAGCAGTGCAAGGACTGGGACTGAAAAAAAATAAAATTGCTGAATAAACTAAGATATAAATCTACTATTTCAACACTATAAATACCTCCATGCATTCACAACACTTCACCAAGAAAACCACTTCTTAAAATCAATTTTTTTTTGTTAAATAAAAAAAAAATGGCTTCCAACAAGGTTTTCTCTACTATTGCTCTTTTCCTTACCTTTAACCTAATTTTCTTCACATTTGTTTCTGGTTGTGGAACTTGTCCTAAACCAAAACCACCCCCAAAACCAAAGCCTTCTTGTCCTCCACCTCCATATGTTCCAAAAAAGGAAACTTGCCCAATTGATACACTAAAATTAGGTGTTTGTGCTAATGTTCTTGGATTGGTTAATGTTGTTGTTGGTTCACCACCTGTGCAACCTTGTTGTAGTCTTATTTCAGGACTTGCTGATGTTGAAGCTGCTCTTTGTCTTTGTACTGCTATTAAGGCTAATGTTTTAGGCATTAATCTTAATCTACCCGTCTCATTGAGTTTGCTTCTTAATGTTTGCTCCAAGAAACTCCCTTCTGACTTCCAATGTCCTAATTAATTGAATTAAAGGACAGTGCAGTTGAATGCATAAAGTATCCTGCGCTCACTCACGATCCGGAGAAAGAGTTAAAAATTCAAAAGTTTATCTCATTATTTGTGTTTTCTTGGAGGGGTTTCTATTTTTCATATTTACCTTTTTTTTTTGTTTTGTTTTTTGTTTACCATTGAGATGAAATTTGTGGGTTGTGCTTAAGTATTGGTAAGTGTCTTACTTGCCAATTGAAGTTGTTTATTGTTGAGATTTCAATTTCTGTTCTTGGAAAAAGAAATTCCAGTTTTTATTCAGCATTTCATATTGTTTTCAATGTGTAATTTGAGTTGAAAGGTCTTTTTATTTTCTTCAATAAATAGTGGCTTTTATTAAGAGGCACTTTACAGTTCAGTTGGTTTGCAAATAAATATTCCTTATACATATCCATTGATCCAATATATACAAGATAGATGTTTCCATATACATATTTACAATTAAATCATGAGTAAGTAATGTGTTTTCTTTTCAACTTTTAATTGCTAAGTTAAACTGTTTGATTAGAATAAACGCTACGTACGAGTAAGTATTTATTTACTCAAATATTCTGGTGCATAACATAATCAGATTGTTTGCATTCATTATATCCTAATTCCTAGGAGTAATTTAGAAGAATAAATATATGTTTATTATTATAACATTAATCATGCACTCACAATTAAAGTGTACGCTTATGCATAGCCATATATAGTATGAGAAGGCTCCATTTTGGATTTGTATAATTTGTTGGAATTTTGAAAAGAAGTTATAGGAGGAAGATAAACTCAAATGTACCTCAATGAATAACTGATTTTGGATCTATATTCGGTTGATTTAATTAGCTTAGCTTTATTATGTCAAAGAGATTAGGTGGGCGACTGTTTGGATCAATCTTCAAACTAATAACTCACAATAATGTAACGATCCGGCCGGTCGTTCCGTGAAATTATCCTCGTTTTCCCCATTTCTGCTTCGTTTTGTATTGTTTAGCTCATTTATATTGCGTTGGGCCGGTTGGATCGGGTTCGGAATGGTTGTGGAGAGAAATGAGACAATTAGTCTCTTAAGTTGGCTAAATAGTTGGAAAAGTCAACTGGAAGTTGACTTTTAGGTAAATGATCTCGGAATGTGATTTTTAAGGTCCAGATAAGTGATTTGGGGTTTAGGAGTATATTCAGAATGTTGTTCGGAGGTTCAGAGTAGAATTAGGTTTGAATTGGCGAAATTGAATTTTTGGCGATTTCCGACCGGCAGTGGCAAATTAGCTATCAGGGTCGGAATGGAATTCCGGAAATTAGAACAGGTCCGTAGTGTCATTTTGGATGTGTGTGCAAATTTTCAGATCATTCGGACGTGGTTTGAGGAGTTTCCGCATCGTTGGCTAATTTGAAAGTTTCTAAGTTCTTAGGCTTGAATCCGAGGTTGATTTGGCGTTTTGGCGTTGTTTTGAGTGGTTCGAAAGCTCGACTAAGTTTGAATGAGGTTATGGGATGTGTTGGCATGTTTGGTTGAGGTCCGAGGGCCTCGGGTGTGTTTTGGGTGGTTAACGGACCAAGAAAAAGTAGAATCATCATAGTAAGAGGTTGGAGGAGGAAAAGAAATATAAGGTACAACCATGAAAGTGACCATTTTGACCACCACACACATCACACACTTTCCATAAATAAGAATGAGTTGGTGCACATAACTCGCTCTCATAAACGTTTTGAAAATTTTGCCATTGGTGGTTTCCTTCACAATATGTATGAGGATCAATAATAGAATTATCTACACCTAAATTCCCATAATTCCAAGATGTCATGTTTCTCAAATCAACTAGTAAAACAAAAAAAATAATCAAAAACAGAAAATAAAAATAAAACTTGAAACTTGAAACCTAGCAACATGTACACCTACAGCTACACCGTTAGTTCCCCGGCAACGGTGCCAAAATTTGATCACGCCCTACTCTAGTCCTAAAAAGGATAAGCGGTCGCTGCAAATATAATCCGGTCTAAGAGTCCGGAGTCGAATCCCATAGAGAACTAAGGCTTAGCTACAGTTGTTCAATATTGCTAAGAAACACAAGTCGAAACAATTTCCTGATTATAGAGATTATAATATTTATTTCTAACTAATTAACTAACAACTATTATAAAACAGTAAAATTATCAACTAACAAGGATGAAATTTGAGACAAGACTAAGGAGGTCTAGAGTTATGATTTCCCCAAATGTTGGAATCCTTCATGCTATGTTCCCTACAATTTTGCCTATGTATTCTCTACTGATCGTGAGCACTTTAGGTGTTGTAATTCTCTCTGGAGCAACTACAACAATTTACTAGACATATTCTCTCGAACGACGCTAGTTGAATTTATCTAACCGCTCATTATGACCACGTCAAGACTTTGTTATTTCTGAACCTACCTTTAAACCCGTTGTATTAATTTCTCACATACGTTAGGAGTGACGTTGTTCAACAACCACCTAAATATGTGTCCTTGCTCAAGCAACACATAATAAATAGGCACAGTCAATCGATGACCATTCAATCAACAATAATAAACACGTAGTTGAACAAGTTGAGAAATCCAACGGCTCAATTATATAAAAACATAACAAGAATTTATCCTACAAAAGTTCCATCAAAACCCTAGATAACAAATTAGTTATTCATAATAGTATGTAAAAATACAATACTAAAAGTCATAACCAACAATGAAAAATAGAAAGAGGAAGGAAAAACTCGTAGAATAATTCCCCGCGATTATACTTTCTCCTACGCGAAAAAGGACAGTTTTCTGGCCGCCCAACCGCGGTCGCGGTATTTTCCTTGTGCACTGCCTCAGTCCGCGTCCAGGTTTGCGGTCGCGGTTTCGACCGCATTTCAAACTTTTTCATTTGGAATTTGGTAAAACGTAAAACCTGAGAGTTGTAGCCGTTTGGGTTATCTTTCCAACCATATATTATATATCCCAAATGGAGTTCGGAACAAAGAGTTATGTTTATTTTACAAGACAGTGCGCAATATGCCTACTCGAATCTTCGTTTGTTCTTAACTATTAAATTTGACCCCCTACCACGATCCCGACTTAATTCCTTGGGCTTTTACTCAGACTTCAAAGCTCCAAATCATTTTAATTCATTCCACAACATCTATGTAGCTCGGAATCACTCCTACAAGGCATAAATAGCGATTAAAGTTCAAACTCAATTAAAGTGCAGCAAATTAGAGTGTAATAAGCGACTAAAATACGCAATTATAGCCTATCATCAACAACCCACACTTAAACCATTACTTGTCCTCGAGTAATCAAACTACACTTTATATAGACACGATCTTTTTAAACAATTCTCCTAACTCATCACACCAAGAGTATTTAAAAAATAGACTAAGCACAAAAGCGTAACATCTTCACCTTAAGCTTTGACATACAATTACCACGCATTATTCATACTCATCCACTCACTCTTACATAGAGGTCACTGACATTACCTTTCCTTCATGAATCAAGTGCCGTCACACAACAAAGAGAGTAGATCCACACAATAAAATTTAAGAACACTTAGGAACTCAAGATAGAAAGAATTCACTCACTCTCAGAAATAATATTCATATGCCATAAAAGATGCACCATAGGCTTGCCCGTAGTTTACTACTCCACTAATCAAGCTCATTCAGTCTAGGATCAAGTAGAAATTTATTTGGTTGTAATATAGGCTACGGGACGGGTATGATACATTTAGATATAAGAGTGACTACACCTCCCTAAAACTTTAATACATATACTTTAACATTCAAACCCCATACTTATATCAAACAAAACTTCACCTTCACATCCATGTATATTAACCCATACTTCTTTAAGCACAATTACATCAAGAGTCACCATTTATCAAGGAATATTGTTTTTTTCACAGCAATACAACTATTTTTTCCTTTAAAAAAAATAAAATCAAGTGGCTCTTACTTTTTCAAAATAGTGCACCTTTCTCCTTATTTTATTAGTTCCACTCAAAAGCCAAACCAACCACCCCACACTTTAACTTTTACACAGTTCATAACACTTCAAGTGCTCATGAGAGGTTAGAAGGTCCAAATAGATGGTTAATTCAAACAAAAGGGTAATGTGGTTGCCAAAGAAATATGATTACAGGCTCAAAGGGGTTAACTACTATACATAACAATTAGGCGAGTAATATATATATATATATATATATATATATATATATATATATATATATATATATATATATATATATATGGCTCAGCAAAGAAACGCCTATATCACTTCCGAGACTGAACAAAAATACAATTTCGCTTTGCAAACACACGGGGCAAGTTCTAGGCATCAAATGCAATTCACAGAATAACACCCAAACCTCACACAAACATGGCACAAAACTCACTTAGGATTGGATTCATCAAGACACTCTAGTCAAAGCAGTTAAGCAAAGTTAAGCTTATACAATTTAAGGTACTTATACAAGAGTAAAAAAAATGAGTCTAAGCGTCAAAAAGAAAGTACTCACTATTCTCAAGGCATAAAAAATCAAGAGATATTGCGTCAATTCAAAACACAACACAATGGCTCCTATTCCTAGAAAAAACTAACTACACCCGGTTCAAACAAAACCCTTGAAAAAGAACCGCGACACGAAGAAAAACCAAGGGGGAATTGCTACACTACCTAACAAAAGAAAATCTTTTTAATCTTTTTTCTTTAGACTTAAATCCCTCAAGAAAATTGTCTAATAGATCAATCGTCGGGAAAAGTCCAATCTTTTGTATTTTTGTAAAATACATAAAAGATGGAATAGGAGGGGACTCCGAGGTCTGCGGGCGTGGCCGATGTACCTTTAAGTATCCGTACAACAACAAGCACTCTCAACTAATAGCTGCGCTGATAAAAAGCACCTGGATCTGCACACAAAACACGTGCAGAAGAGTAGCATGGGTACACCACAACGGTACCCAGTAAGTGCCAAGACTAATCTCGGTAGAGTAGTGACGAGGTCAGGTCCGGGACCTACTGGATATAATAATAAGACAGATGATATAACAAAATGAAGTAAAATAGAGAATTTTAACAGAAAGAATTCACAGAGAAATAACAACACAATACAATGAGATAACAACATGGGCGCTCCCGAGACCGTCTCGTATTCCCAAAAGCAAATACTCTACAGGGGATCTCCCGAGATACCGTCTCGTAGTCCTAAAAGTAAATATGCGAGGAGATATCCCGAGGTACCGCCTCGTGTCTCAAAAGTAAATATGCGAGGAGATCTCCCGAGATACCGTCTCGTAGTCCCAAAAGTAAATATGCGAGGAGATCCCGAGGTACTGCCTCGTAGTCCCAAAAGTAAATATGCAGGGGGATCTCCCGAGGTATCGCCTCGTAGTCCCAAAAGTAAACACACAGCTCAAATAAGTGAAGAAAGCAATTAACAACAAGAATTCTACATCTAAGGTTGATACAATTCAAGTAAAGGCAGGAATTAAACTAAACATGTTGTACATAATTCAAATAATAATTTAAGACACGTAGACATGCGAAACTAGGCTAAACATGATAACTACACATGCTAGTATAACTCAATTAAGGTGTAAGATGTTGTTACTCAGTGAAAACCCGAATTTTACCATAATTAGCCCGTGTACGCACTTGTCACCTTGCGTACGCGACACTCACATATCACAGAGGTACCACAGTAGTACCAAATCCTAAGGGGATTTCTCTCACACAAAGTTAGGCAAGCCACTTACCTCGAACCAAGCTCAATTAATCAGTAAGAATGCTTTCCACGATTATCCGACACCGAATGACCCAAATCTAGCCAAAAATAGTTACATACCACAAATCTATTTATCTTTTTATATATAATAAAAGGAGAGGCAAAATGACAATATTAAGACAAGTGGCATAACCACAAAAAGCCAAGTGGCATTAGGACAAAACAAACTAATTTTCTAACTAAAAAACCATTTGAATTTTAAAATTTGAATTAATTGGTTGGTTACTCTATTTTACTTAATAAATATAGATACCTTATAATTATCTATATTAAAAAATCAAAAATGCTAAAAAAATAAATACTCATTCTAATTGGGGGGTAGTTTCAAGTTGGAGTGTTGAAGTTATTTTAAAATTTTAAAAAAAAGAAAAATTAAATTAGCTACACTATAAAAAACGAAAATATTAATATAAAAAAATTACCTATTCAAGTTAGTTGAATAATTTCAAGATGGAATCATAAAATTATTTTAAAATAAAACATAAAAATAAAGAAATAAAAAATTGACAACTCAAATTGGGGTGTGGTTTCAATTTGAAATTTTAAAATCTATATATAATAAAAGGAGAGGTAAAAGCACAATATTAAGACAAGTGGCATAACCACAAAAAGCCAAGTGGCGTTAGGACAAACAAACTAATTTTCTAACTAAAAAATCATTTGAATTTTAAATTTTGAATTAATTGGTTGGTTACTCTATTTTAATTAATAAATATAGATACCTTATAATTATCTATATTAAAAAAAATAAAAAGTACTAAAAAAATAACTACTCATTCTAATTGGGGAGTAGTTTCAAGTTGGAGTTTTGAAGTTATTTTAAAAAAAATTAAAAAGAAAAAATTAAATTAGCTACACTAAAAAAACGAAAATATTAATCTTATATAATAAAAGGAGAAGAAAAAGCATAATATTAAGACAAGTGGCATAACCACAAAACGCCAAGCGGCATTAGGACAAAACAAACTAATTTTCTAACTAAAAAACCATTTGAATTTTAAATTTTGAATTAATTAGTTGGTTACTCTATTTTAATTAATAAATATAGATACCTTATAATTATCTATATTATAAAAACGAAAATACTAAAAAAATAACTACTCATTCTAATTGGGGAGTAGTTTCAAGTTGGAGTTTTGAATGTTATTTTTAAAATTTAAAAAAGAAAAAATTAAATTAGCTACACTAAAAAAACGAAAATATTTATAATAAAAAAAAATACCTATTCAAGTTAGTGGAATAATTTCAAGATGGAATCACAAAATTATTTTAAAATAAAAAACGAAAATAAAGAAATAAAAAATTGCCAACTCAAATTGGGGTGTAGTTTCAGTTTGAAATTTTAAAATAAAAAACGAAAATAAAGTAATACAAAATTGCCAATTTAATTTGGGGAGTAGTTTCTTTCTAATATAGTAGTCTCTCTCTCAAAATTTGAGAGAGAGAGAGAGAGATTTGGGAAAATGAATAAATAAAATAACTTTCAATTCAAAATTATAATTTAGTAAATAAATATTACTTTATTTAAATTTTTAATAAACTACAAAATATGAAACTTAATCAAATAAGTATCACAGTAGAAAAGAATGAGGGGGATAGAGAAAATTTTATGATATTTATATTTTAATTTAATTATAAAATAAAATATAAATAAATTACACTCAAGAAACCTATAAGTACTTGCTAATTCAATAATAAAAATAAAAAGGATCACACAAATTATTTAATTACTATATGATGTGTGTCCTTTAATTTTTATAGATTGTGGTATATTTTTGCACACTATATTAAATAATAAAATATAACTAATATTTATTAAGTTAATATGATATATTAGATCATAATTTATAAGATTAATATTCTGTCAAATTATCCGCGCATCGCGCGAGTTCTTATCCGAGCTCTCTATCTCAAATTATGTTAAAAATGGCTAAACCCTCGATTTTGAAATGTTATATTCTGCCCAGGTGCTCACACTACGCGATCGCGGAACATCTCATGCGATAGTGTAGAACAAAATTCCAACCGTTAAAAATACTCAACGAGAATGCGGATATCTGTTCGCTAACGTGTACCACTGCCAAGCTCACTTACGCGATCGCGTAACACTCTACGCGACCGCATAGAGTAAAATCCTCCTACTGCCCAGGTCCTCTCTTTTTCACTACGAACACGGAAATGGCTATGCGTTCGCGTATCAATGGCCACGCAAACTTCGCAATCGCGGACGAGCTCCTGCGATCGCATAGAACAAAAAGGTGACTGCCTAATTCAAGGTGTGATCGCGTCTCCTCCTATGCAACCGCATAAGAGGAAACCAGTAACAGAAGACACCAGAAATTTCTGAAATCTTTCAAGTCCAAAACTAGTCTGTTAACCACCCGGAATCCTCTCGAGGCCCACAGGACCTCAACCAAACATACCAACAAGTCCTAAAATATTATCTGAACTTAGTTGAGCCCTCAAATCACATCAAATAATGCTAATAACACGAATCACCCTCAAATTCAAACTTAATGAACTTTGAAACTTCAAACTTCTACAACTGATGCCGAAACCTATCAAATCACATCCGATTGACCCCAAAATTTGCACACAAGTTATAATTAACATTACGGATTTACTTTAACTTCCATAATCGGAATCCGAATCCAATATCAAAAAGTCCACTCCCGATTATGGGTGGACGTTCGGTACGGTATTTATGAATTATGATTCAGTACGATTTCTATCTGTTGTGGGATGTCTTCTGCTTGGTCATCACTGGCCTCGATTTCTTCTGCTATAATTCCATAGGCCTCAACTGTTCTAGCAACCCATTCCTTCAGAGGATTTTCATTCAAATCAAATCTTAGAAGGACAGCAAATATCCCTTCGGCGAAGGCAACAAGTTCCTGCGTATTTAGGGTGAAAGATTTTCACATGAGAAATCTTGACAAAAGTGTCTTCACATTTCTTATTGAAAGAGGGGAGAAGAAAGATCCTTGAGTGTTTTTTGAAATTCTTGTATGCCTCTAAGCGACTAAGCTTAAGGGCAAGGGATTAAGGAATTAGGGGTTTTGAATTTTTAGGTGTGGGCTTAAGGTTATTGGGCTAAAAAAATAAAAAGTAAGTTGGGCTTGGAGTAAAAAAATTCGGTATTTCGGTATACCTAAATACCAAAATATCAAAAACCCAATATCGTATCGAACTACCGAAATACCATATTTTTTGTTCAGAAATAAACTGAAATACCGAAAACACCGTATTCACAATACCAAATTAAATTCGATTTTTTGGATTTTATGCCCACCCCTACTCCCGGTCAAACTTCCTAAAAATTCGATTTTCATCGTTTCAAGCATAATTCACCAACAAACCTCCAAAACACAATCCGTACACGCTCCTAAGTTCAAAATCACCTAACGGAGCTAACAGAAATGAGGAAACTCCATCCGGAGTCGTCTTCACACAGTTCCAACTACGGTCAAAATCCTAGAACTCAAACTTCCGTTTAGGGACTAAGTGTACCAAATAACTCTGAAACCACAAAAGACGCCCCGACAAGTCACATAAGTAGAAAAAGATACGGGGAAAGTAGTAAATATGGGATCGGGGCTAATACTCTCAAAACGGCTGAACTTCAATCGTTTTACTATAGAGTTTTAACTTAGCAATTTCCTTTCATGTTGCACAATTGATGTTCAAATTAAAATTGTCAATCAATGAATTTTGAAGGTGTTTGACTCTCCACCATTGACAACCATTAAAAAGCTTTAAAGCTTTGAATTCGAATTTCGGTGTTCAAAAACAATTATTTGTTTGGATCGGGTGTTGTTGCAAACAGTTAGAAATATTGTTTGGAGTTTATATTTCAATTTTGAGGGTGTTTGGTGAAGATTAGACTTGATTTTGGCTGAATTTCATATTGAAACTCGAAGAAGAAGAACACATTACATACAATATTCTTACGAAATTGTAGTAAAGATGTAACAATTATAACTATTTACATACATTTATACCCTCGGATATAAGATGTAATAGAATACAATTTACATACAATTATACTACAACGTTACTACAATTTCGTAAGTATATTGTATGTCATGTGCTCTTCTTCTTCTTCTTCTTCTTTCAATTTGAAATTCAGCCAATATCAAGTCTAATCTTCACCTAGTACCCTCAAAATTGAGATATAAAATCCAAACAATATTCCCAATTTTTTGCAACAACACCCAATCCAAATAGATAATAATTTTTGAAAACCCAAATTCGAATTCAAAGCTTCAAAGCTTTTTAATGGTTGTCTATGGTGGAGAGTCAAACACCTGAATACTAGAAACTCTTTACTGCTGTCACGACCCCAAACCTAATTGGCCGTGGTGGCACCTAGCGTGATACTAGGCTAGCCAATTTACCGAGTTTAACATAAGAGGCCTTCCATTTAATACAAGAACTATCCGATATTTTATAATAATTCCCGCTTTTTAGCATTTCAAAATAATAAAAATGGTCAAAACATCTAAACACGGCCCCAACATCTGGAGTCATCCGTCATGAGCATCTAAGAGGTAATACAAATATAATACTATTTCCTTAATACAAACAAGTCTGTGAAGAAAAATAAAATGACAGAATAGGAAGGAGAAAAGGGCAGGTTGGGGACGTCGAGCAGCTACCTCACGATCTCTGAACAATACTCCAGAGAGAGTAAATCAGCTATCGCTCAGTCCCGGCACCTGAATCTGCACACAAGGTGCAGGGAGTAACGTGAGCACGCCAACTCAGTAAGTATCAATTATAACTAAATACTTGAGTGCAGTGACGAGCATTTAAAATCATGTAGTTTCACAACATAACCAACATCGGAAATAAATGAATCAATTGGGAATCTTTAAATTTCTGAATATTTCACAAAACTCCAATTTTCCATTTAAAATCTCGTATGAAGCATTTATTAAACAATATCAATAGAGGTTCGGTATAAAGAAGAGTAAAAACAGTAGTTTCATAAAATTAGCCCCTCGGGCACAATATCACTCACAAATAAAGCCTCTCAGTCACTCGTGACTCTACTCTCATCAGTCAATGCTCACACTCAGCACTCTCACTCAACAGGTACCATATAATAACCGTTGTGGCGTGCAGCTTGATCCTAATAGTCGACTGCGCTCACTGGGGGTGTACAAACTCTGGAGGGGCTCCTACAACCCAAACGCTATATCGCTGCGGCGTGCAACCCGATCCAATATCTCACTGCGGCGTGCAGCCCGATCCAACATATCTCGCTGCAGAGTGCATCCATATATATATATATATATATATATATATATATA
>ML273418.1:486-14282 GCA_005239495.1 Nicotiana undulata
CTAAATTCAATTTTGATGAGCATTGTATGCATGCTTTTGAACTCTTAAAACACAAGCTCACTACTACTCCCATCATCACGGTGCCAGATTGGAATGCACCATTTGAACTCATATGTGATTCAAGCGATGTTGTTGTGGGGGCTGTTCTGGGACAAAGGGTGAATAAAGTCTTTCATCCAATTTACTATGCCAGCAAGACAATGAATTCTGCTCAAATGAACTACACAGTCACAGAAAAGGAGCTTCTAGGTATAGTCTTTGCCGTGGAGAAGTTTCGGCATTACTTGATGGGTGCCAAGGTCGTAGTCCATACCGACCATTCTGCACTTCGTTATCTTATGACAAAGAAGGATTCCAAGGCAAGGCTAATGAGATGAGTGTTGTTATTACAAGAATTTGATTTGGAGATCGTGGACCAAAAAGGGAGTGAAAATCAAGTTGTCGATCATTTGTCCCGGTTGGAGGAGCAAGGACGTCCTTGTGACGGACTTGAGATCAATGACAGTTTTCCGGATGAGAAACTACTTGCAATGTCAATGAAAGAGATGCCCTAGTTCGTGGATATTGCCAATTACCTCGTCACCGGAGTTTTCCCTTGTGAGCTCTTTTCCAACCAAAGGAAAAAGCTTAGAAGGGACAGCTTGGATTTTTATTGGGACGAGCTTTATGTTTTCAAGATTTTACTGACGGGGTGATTCGGAGATGTGTTCCAGAAGAAGAGCAACTAGCTATCCTTGAGTCTTGCCACTCCTCACTGTATGGTGGTCATCACGGAGGGGCGAGAACGGCTTCTAAAGTGCATAGTTGTGGGTTCTTTTGGCCCACCTTATATAAGGATGCTAGTGAACTAGTCAAGAGATGTGATGAATTCCAACGAGCCGGGGGAATTTCCAAAAAGGACGAGATGCCTTTGAATTCTATTCTTGAGGTATACATCTTTGATGTTTGGGGCATCGACTTCATGGGGCCTTTCGTGAGTTCATGTGGAAATACGTATATATTGGTCGCGGTTGATTATGTGTCAAAATGGGTGGAAGCCGCGGCCTTGCCAAATAATGAAGCACGGAGTGTGATAGCCTTTCTCAAAAAGAACATCTTTACTATGTTTGGTACTCCGTGGGCTATTATCAGTGACGGGGGGGTCACATTTTTGCAACAAAGCTTTCGACTCCTTACTTTCTAAGTATGGGGTCAATCATAAAGTCACCATCCCATACCACCCTCAAGCTAGTGGCCAAGCTGAAGTGTCTAACAGGGAGATAAAGAGTATTCTTTCCAAGACGGTCAATGCCAATAGAACCGACTGGGCCAAGAAACTAGATGATGCTCTTTGGGATTACCGAACTGCTTACAAGACACCAATTGGAATGTCCCCATATCGTTTGGTCTTCGGAAAAGCTTGCCACCTTCCCGTAGAATTGGAACACAAGGCTATGTGGGCCTTGAGGAAATTGAACTTGGAATGGGATGTTGCTGCAAACCTCAGAGTGGAACAATTGAACGAGTTAGATGAGTTTAGATTCCATGCGTACTCAAGCTCATCCTTGTATAAGGACAAGATGAAGTACTTACATGACAAATATACTCGAGGTAAAGAGTTCAAGGTCGGTGACCTGGTATTATTGTTCAACTCCCGGTTGAGATTATTCCCGGGAAAGCTCAAGTCCAAGTGGAGCGGGCCGTTTGAAGTAGTATGCGTTACTCCATTTGGGGATCTCGATCATAATAACAAGAGTTGTGAAGTATTCAGAGTCAACGGTCATCGGGTAAAGCATTATCTTGGAAAAATCGATGATAGCCACGTGGTGGCCTTCCTTCATTTGAAGTGATTGTGGTATCATGCGTCGTGCCGCGACGTTAAATCAGGCGCTTCTTGCGAGGCAACCCAAGTGTCTTTGCTTTCATTTTTCTTTATTTTTCTTGTTAGAATAGGTTTCACCGTTACACTAACTGGTTGTTGGATGTGTAGGTTGATTTTGACACAGGAAATTTGGCTAAGTATGGAATAGGGTACTCTTTGAAGTTTGCTTCGCGGCCGCGGTCCGCAAAGCTCTTTTGGGGCAAAAATTTGACTAAGTGTCAAAAATACAGCTCAAAAATTTGGCTGTGTCGAAATATGGCCTTTTTGAACATTGCTTCGCGGCCAAGGTTCCTTTTTCGCGGTCCGCGAAGTCCATTTGCTGCAGGCCTAGGTCGTTTCAGTGACCGCGGACCGCAGTGGGTAAGTTGGGCCCCCTCTATTTTCTATAAATAGACTATTAGGCTTCATTTCTTACTTTACGCACTTGAACTACCCAGAGCATCTGTGAACTGTGTCTTCATCCTACCTAACCTGAAGTTCATTGCATTCATCCAACACTTCATCCAAGTATCTAGTAAGTGCATTTGTGATTAGTTAAATTCTTAATTTTCTTATTTTCTTCATTAATTGGTAACTTCTTCTCTTCTTCTCATAGTTTTTATCACTTTTAGGCTTTCAAAATGCTGGGGTTAGTCCACAAATGTTCATTTTAGTCCCTTGGTATTCGATTACACTGATTAAATACGTAAGGGTCAATAATTGAGCATAAAACGGTAAAATCTGGAAGCCCTAAGTCTCAGTCATCTTCGCGGTCCGCGGTCCCTTTTTCGCAGACAGCGGTCCCTCATATTGCAATCCAGGTATCAGTTTTCGCGGACCGTGGTCGACTTTTCGCGGCCCGCGGTTCCTTTTGCTATGCATGCTACCTCTCTGAACCTCAAGCTTCGCGGCCGCGGTTGCCTTTTCACGGTACGCGAAGTGAAAATTCAGAGAGATGTTTTTCCCTTGGGTCAACCACCGCGGTCGAATTTTCGCGATTCGCGGTTGTCCTTCAGCAGCACAGTTGTTCTTCAATATTCAATGTATCAGACTGTTCTACATTATTTTGGATACTAACCATATCTACTTGTGTTTGCTTGCAGAAAATGGTTCAATCACGCGGCGGAGGTAGTAAACCAACAGGGGGAGAAAAGTCCTTCCGAGGGAAAGGAAAGACAATGAGGAAGCTAACTCCTCAAGTACGGGAATCTATTAAGCAGACAAGGAAAATTATCCGGAAGGCTGACAAAGCGGCTTCTCACTCTGATAGTGACTATGTTCCTTCGGAGCCCTCTTTTGAGTCCATCCCGGAGTATGTAGAGGGCGACTCCTCTACATTCAGATTAACCAATGAACCTTCAGATGATTCTCCCCCTGCCCAAGAACCAGCCCAAGTACCGAAGCAAGAACCTGCACATGCTGAGTCATCTGAGGGCTCAGACCATGAGGCCGGTCACACAGACACCACATCCCCGACAGCGTCCTTATCTGATGAGGACTCTAGTAATGACAATGAGGGTGAACCACAAGTGGTTGAGGGGGTTGAGCGGACTCGCAATCCGGATGCATGGCAGGACAGATTTGTTAGTGAATCAGCATTTCACAGGTTCAGGGATTTGTGGACTTCACGCTTAATCATTCCAGAGCGGACTTTTTCTGCTAAGGAGTTGGCGAATTACAACCCTAATGTGAAACAACAGTTCCGGGACCGACGAGGGTGGACTTACTTCAATGAATATCTTCATGATGCCAATGAACACATAGTGAAAGAGTTCTACACCAATCTCCTATTTCTCGAAAAGGACTCAAAGGCATCTCAGGTCAGAAATCTCATAGTGCCCTTCGATGGAAAGTCAATAAATGAATACTTGGAGATGGATGATGTTGATGATCACTTGTATCGAGAGCGGTTGGCTGAAAAAAATGCTGCTAGAAATTGGTTGGCTTTGCACTTGGCTAGGCCCGGGGAGACTCCAGCGTGGCTGACTGCTGGGAAGCCCATCACCAGGAAGTCCCTTAATTTTGAAGCCAAAGGGTGGGAGACATTTGTCTGCAGCAGACTTGACCCGACACATCATGATCAGACGCTCCCCCTCAGTCGGGCTATACTAGTGGCATCTATCATGGTTGGATACCCCATCAATGTGGAGAATGTGATGTCAGAGGTGATCAGCCGGGTTGTCAGCACATGTGACACTTCTTACCCCTTCCCTCATTATTTGACTCTTTATTGGGAAGATCAGGGGGTAACCAAGAAGAGGTTTGACAACAAAGTAAAGCCCATCAAGCCCTTCTCTTGGTATGATCTTAAAGATGATGACAAACCGAAGAAGAAGTCAAAGGGTAAGTCGGCTGCTTCCACTGGCCAGTCTGATGAGCAAGTGGTGGTTGAGGCATCTTCACTTCCCCATCCATCCATTCCTGAAGGAGTTCCAGGCCCCTCCTCCTCTGCCGGCACAGACATCCCCCCCACCAGAGCCTACCCCATGACTGCTCACAGGCTGAACCAGACTCTAACCAACCTCACTACTTGGATGCAGTGAGCATCAACAAAGCTGACTGCAATTTCTACAGTTGTGGCAGCCCCAGCTACTCCTCCCCCACTGCAGGTCCCACAGTCCGTTGAGAACGCCCTAAAGGAGATTCTGGCCAACCAGCAGAAGATCTTGGAAGCAGTTGGTGCCCATGAGAAAGCACTAACACAGTTGGCCAAAGAGACAAAGAAGCTGAGAAAGACTCGGTCATCGAAGGAGGAGGTAGAAAAGTTGAGAAAGGAGGTGGATACTCTCAAGGGGGATCAGATACCCTTGGAGATGTTGCTAGCAGATCCCGCTGAGCAGCCACAACAGTCACAGCAGCCTTCACAGCAGCATCAGCAGTCAGTGCCGGAGGAGGATCCGATTAGGCCTCTGAAGAAGAGGAAGTTGATGCCCCGTCCTTAGAGCATCAATCTTGTATTGGCAGAGCCTTCCACTCAGAGCCAGGAGGCCCAAACAACAGGAGCTCACTCTCAGGTAGCAGCTGACCCAATCCTTCCACAGGCCCAGCATCAGGCAGTAGTAGCAGACCCGGCACCTCCATTGTCTCAGCCACCATCAGACCCTACCTTTTCATAGATTCAGAAACAACATCATGGTCCACAGCAGGCCGAGGGCCAATAGGGAGTTTTCTCTCCTCTCTCTCTCTCTCCCATTATTTTTGAGGTTCTATATTTGATATGTAGCATTGAGGACAATGCTATATCTTAGTTGGGGGAGTGGCCCTGTTAGGCATTTGATATCATGGGTTGTATAATTATGACAATATTTTTCTTTCTTTTCTTTACTTTATTTCCATTTTGGTATTGTAGACTTTTCTATTTTTGGTATGTATAAGTTAATTATCCATTGTAAATATTCATCCCCTATGCATATTCGTCTAAATTCCCCTCATGTACATATTCATTCTATCCCACACACTTTACTTTACACACTTTTTATTTTATAGCTTCTTATTTTTCTTTTATAGCTTCTTTTTTAGTTTTCGCGCGGGCAATAAACCTTTGGTTTTCTTAACGCCACGGTTCTTTCCAAAAGGTGGATTTGTGTGAACCAGGTGTCTCTTCCCAAGGATAGATGGTGTGACAACCTTCTTAAGGGTTGAGTCTGTTTTTTTCCCTTCTTTTTGTTTTTGGTTTTGGTTTTTCTTCTTTTTTCTCCTTTTTCTAGTTAATGAATAACGGTGCCTCAAGAAAAGCTTCACTTGGGCCTAACACAGTTGCCTTTGATCCCATGGTCAAAGACAAACCGTTGTGTTTAGGAGGGTGATGGTGGCGATCTTGAGACTCTTGTGTTGACCGGTATTCATCGGGTGGTTCTTCGGGACCATTTTTGTTACTCAAAACACGACCAAGGTCGTAGTGGGCCCTCGACTCGGTTTCTATGGCAATCCCCTAGCATTGAGTGGTAAGGAATTCGAATTGCAAGTCTAAGTTCCGTGCCACAAGTCTAGAACTTGCCCTGAGTGTTGTCTAGGCGAAATTCTAGGTATAACTTGACTTGAGAAGTGACTATAGGCTTTCCTTGACTTGAACAAAACTGAACACTTCCATGGCCTTCCAAAAGACATGTTCCCTAGTCAACCCATTTGAGCCTTAAACCCTTCTTTCAATAACCAAGCTACAAGCCTTCAACCATTCTTTTACCCTCTCTTGGCACCCGATCTTTCCTTGGCGCTAGGCAAAAAGCATAAGTTCGGGGGAGAGACGAGGGATGCAATTAAGTGAAAAAGAAGGCACAAATAAAAGAGAAAAATAAAAGCTTGAAGAACAAAAAGAAATAAAAAGGGAATTGAGGAAGAATAAGTGTAAGGGGTTTGGAATGTATGAAAGGAAAGTAAAGTGCCTAAAATGAGAAAAAGGTTTGACAGTGTGTCTCTCCAAGCCTGAAAAGGATAAAATGATGCAAAAAAAGCAAGGAAATGTGAATAAATAAATAAATAAATAATGAATGAAAATGAAGTGCCTAAGGAAATATAGAACTCATTTTGACCAAATACTCCCTACCCTTGACCAAAAGCCTTCATGATGATTCCACAAAAAGTCCTGTATGATCTCAAGTCGAGTGAAGCCTACATTAGTGGTGATTTACACAAAGGGCAAGCCTATGGTACTTTGAGCCGGTCTTGGCACTTTTTCTTTGATGAGAGATGAGCGATGCCCTATATTCCTTGTTCTGAGTGTTATTATTCGCAAAGTGAGGAAAGTCGCGGAATAAGAGTCTGGGATCCACACTGACCAAGGTGGTTGTTAGAGTCGCACTGATAATTTGGAACAACTCTTGAAGCTCTTGTATCACACTTGAAACTATGGTTTTAAAAGATTCAAACAATGTCAATGATGCATGTGTATTAAGGGCTATGGTTAGTCCCAATTGATGCTAGTTGAGGTCACCATTAGGACAGCCAGATTTCGAGGAGTCTATCTCATGGGTGGGGCTTATTTTGTTTGCTTGAGGACAAGCAAGAGCTTAAGTTTGGAGGAGTTGATAACTTGGATTTTTACCTCGTTTTCCGTTCCTCTTTACCTTAGTTTTGGATATAATTGTACACAAAATAGCACCGTGAGCTTACACATTGTACTTGTTGCAGGATTGAACCAGAAATGAGGACATGAAGTCCAAAACATGCTCAAAACAGGAGTGAATCCGGCACAAGAATCAAGGACAAGAAAAGTCATCAGGCAATGAGTCTTCGCGACCGCGGTCATGTTTTCGCGGTCCGCGAAGATCAACTTTTGAGAACCAGCATTCAGGGCAAGACCTCTTCGCGGCCGCGGTCATAGTTTCGCGGTCCGCGAAGATCAACATCTGAGAACCAGTATTCAAGGCAAGGCCTCTTCGCGGTCGCGGTCGCATTTTCGCGGTCCGCGAAGATCAGATTCAGAGAACCATTCTCAAAGCAAAATCCACCGCGGCTGCGGTCCGCGGTGGTTCAGATTCAGCAAGCTACAATTTAAAGCCCAGTCAAGTTTTCGCGGACCGCGGTCGTGTTTTCGCGGTCCGCGGTAGATCCTCAGGGGAAATTTTGTCCGAAAATTTGGCCGAGTATAAATAGACTATTTTGTAATTTTTTAAGACAGCTGGGAATTTTCAGAGCTGAAACTCGTTCTTGTGCCTAGGGTTTTTGCATTTTTAGCTTTGTTCTTGCTATTTTAACATTGGAATTTCAATTTTCATTGTTATTTATAGATTAATGGTTTCTTCTTCTTCTCTATCATTGGTTTCTACTTTGATTATGAGTAGCTCGACCCATTAGCTAGGGTTGTGGCTCAACCCTAGTGTGGGTATGTAATGGGTTTGTTAAATTAAGGTTGGGAAATTAGTGGGTGTTAGCTATTTAGGCTAATTTGGTGTTGTTATTTCTATAACGGTGGTTGCAAACACTAATTAGCCCTTTCATGACTTGGGTCCTTCTTGAGAAAGAGGACTTGAGTCTAGAAAATTAGCGTAATAGGAAATTAGGGCATTATCAATAGATTGGTAGTCCCAATTAATTGGGTTGAACCCAGAAATGGTAAAACTCTACTTGAGCCCTAATTAACGGGTTAAACCTCGAGAGAGTAATACCCTACCTAAGCCTTACTTGATTGCTTAATTGATACCCCATTGGTCTCGAGAGAGTCAATTTGGGTAATGCCACTCAAACTACCGAGAGGTATAGAGTGGGCACCTGAGTGCATTGACTATAGCTGTATCCCTAGTGAATTCCCTGACCTTAGACTTGAAACCCGTCGCACATCCACCTAGGCAAGGTCATGACCCTAGTGCCTTTATCAATATAAGAAAACACCAACAAAAACATCGCAATTATTAGTTAGTACAAAATCCTTAGAACTAATCTTAGTATAACTCAACCCAATATGTTTAGAAGTGTAATTAGTAACCCTCTCCCCTATTAGCTCACTTAGACACTCACTCCCATATAAAGACTCTCTGTGGATTCGATCCCGACCTTCTCGGGTAAAAGCTACATGACCCGTTCCTGCCTACTTATATAGTAGTGTTGGTGGGACGTGAACATCCGCAGACCTTGACCCTCTTTCCCTTTCAATTATTTGTATTGTTCTATATTTTCAGACAATACTTTTATTAGTCAGACCGTGTTGTCATTTAGATGCTCATGTACTTACACTCTGTTTGGATCACTGTTCCCCGTCGTTTTATAATGTATCGTATTGTATTGTATTGTATCGTTTTATAAATATAATGTTTGGATAGATTGTATTGTTTGTTGTTAAATAACATTTTGCTGTTTGTTTTGACTGTATCGTAATGTACTGTAACTGATAAGTTTACTAAAATACTCTCAATTGTTTTAAATATTCAATTTATCAAGAATTACTCATAAAAATTATTTAAGAAAACTTCTTTCTACTAATTTATCACTGATTATGTCTTATATATAAATTAAGTAATTAAACTCATGCAAATTCTATCTAAATTAGTTGAACAAATTAATGATATTAAAAATAATAATAATAATAAGTACACTATATTCATAAATAGATCATAATAATAAAAAATTTAAAAAAATGTTAAGTAGACTCCATTCAGACAAAATTAAAACAAAACCTTTATATACCTGAAGAGTATGGAGAAGCGACAGAAGAACAAAACGAGTTTTTCACGTATGTAGGTTATTATATAGGTTATATTTGGGATGATGTCTTTGAGAATTTATATAGGTTATTAGACTTCACGTAGAATTCTATAATAGAATTATATGAGAAAGAGAGTTTGCTACTATTTAAAATAAAATAAAAAGGTAAATGGTAAAATAGAATTATAAAGTAATAAGTTAGGAATAATTAGAAAGAAAAATAGGAAACAATCCCACCACACCAAATCGGTTGTTTCAAAAAATGGGACTTTTCATTATTCCGGAACAATGGATTTAACAATACAATACAACCAATTTTAACTAAACAATCAAAACAAATATTGTTCTGGTAAAATAATACAATACGATACAATGAGTAACAACCATCCAAACAAGCTGGTAGTGACACCGAGTTTTTGGGAGTGTATTGTATAAAGACAATATTTTGTATAAAGAATTGTTGGTTTTTACTCTTAAATTTATTTATTGTGTTTTCAAACTTTAAGGAATTTGTTATTTATTAAGGTTGTTGGCTTGGCTAGTATTAAGATAGACGTTATCACCATAAATAAGATTTTGGGTCGTGACATATGCTCTCCCCCCTCTATTCCTCTCTCTCTTTCCCTCTTCACTCAGTGTACTCGACACAATTAACCTTGCAAAATTGAAGCAAGATGAGGGAAGATTTCCTTGAGAAAAACTTAAATTCAGATTGATTTTGTATTAATTGATGAGTTTAAAATCTATATATGGATAATGTACTCTTTTATAAAATAAACAGGTATAATTTGGCCTGTAGCAACGCGAGGTAACTATTCATAGCAACTATGATACCATTGGTCCTCAATTAACAAATAATCTTGAACAGATTGCAAATTACTTAGCGAAAAAAAATCAGAGATAACATGATTTATTATTGCTAGTTTATACTTAGCCATAAATTCAAAATTTATCGAAATTTGATTACTTTTTTTTATAAAAAAATAAAATCTTAATAAAAGCATCCTTTAAAATTCGGAAAAGTTTCAGGACCATAAGAGTTCGAATTCTTTATATATGAGGCTCCAGCATAATGTGTTGGAGTTCCAACATAATATGCTGAATATTTATACGCAGGAACTCCATAATCTAGCATATTATGTTGGAACGTTCCGTATTTTAACTATGATGTTTTTGTTCAGATTTTATCTCCGCATAAAATAGTGACTATTTTTCAATAACTTTGCAAACATTAACAATTTTTTAATTACCAGTCCAAAAACTGGCTAGGCCATACTATTTTTACGATTACTTATTATTAGAGCTGTTAATTAAGAATTTGGATCATGTTAAAATGAATAACTACTAACATTAACCAAAGTCTTCAAATCTTCGTAATTACTTTATTGACATAGATATTCATTAAAACCTATATATTAACTTCTTTCACATTCTTGCAGACAAAACTTTACTCTGAAAATCGAAGAGCAATTAAAATTATCAAAAGCACATGTATAGCATTAATGAGTATTGTACAATAATGTAAGCGTGGTGTTATAATCGTCATAAAAATCGTGATTATGTTTTTATGAAGTGCCTCTCTAAAGGTTTCTATTGTGGTCAAACATATCTGACCAGACAAACGAGAGAAGTCAAACTTGAGCAGGTCAAAGTTTACAGTAAAAATAGTACTCTCACGTGACTAGTTTACTTTTTTATTTTGGTTCAAAATAAGTATCCATTTATATAATCAAGAAAGAATTCAATTTGTTTTTACAAAATAACCCTTATGTACAAATTCCTAAAAAAAATTCTTACTCCTCACATTAAATAGTTAATTAGGGGTAGTTTAGTCATAATAGGTATTTTTGTATAGAATTTAGTATTTTTTTAATGGGCGTGCTAAAAGCAAACTGATCACTTATTGTGAACCGGAGGGAGTACGGAGTATCCAGTTTTGGACTGGTTATTTAAAAATAGCCAGCGTTTGTAAAGCCATTAAAAATTAGCCACGATTTTGCTGTAACACGGAATGTTCCAACATAATATACTGGAGATCAATGCACATGTGTATGAACTTCCAGCATATTATGCTAGAACTCCAACATGCCGAAAGTTCCAGCATAATATACTGGAGATTGATGCACCTGTGTATGAACTTCCAGCATATTATGCTGGAACTCCAACATGCGGAAAGTTCCAGCATAATATACTGGAGATTGGATCACCTCTTTATGAATTTCCAGCATATTATATATTAAGTTTGAGTTGCATTTTAACCCGTTGAGTCACACTATTTGACCCATTTTTGACCAACAGTTTAAGGGTCATTCAGATAACTCCTTGTATCAAGTGAACAAACAAATCATAACCGAATCCATATATATATATATATATATATATATATATATATATATATATATANCCGCCGAGTCAATCGGGGGTGACACTCGAAAAAATGGAAGCACACTAAGCAAGTACGAAATATTGGTCTCGCTCTGCTTTCTTAAAAGTAAGGATCACTACGTGAGGTCAAACCATATAAGTTTATTTATATCATCGTCTTGTAATTTAGAATCTGAATATGATATTTTATTGAATAAAATATTATAAACTATATTTTGTTATTGTGATTATTTCACCCCTCACTCATTTCCAATTCCTTTTATTTAATGTGATTGATCTGTACGTTCAAATTAGAGACTATATATATATATATATATAGTCTCTAATTTGAACGTACAGATCAATCACATTAAATAAAAGGAATTGGAAATGAGTGAGGGGTGAAATAATCACAATAACAAAATATAGTTTATAATATTTTATTCAATAAAATATCATATTCAGATTCTAAATTACAAGACGATGATATAAATAAACTTATATGGTTTGACCTCACGTAGTGATCCTTACTTTTAAGAAAGCAGAGCGAGACCAATATTTCGTACTTGCTTAGTGTGCTTCCATTTTTTCGAGTGTCACCCCCGATTGACTCGGCGGTGACCAATCATACATTTTGGCCCCGTTCAAATAAAATCCATCTGAATTTACCAACCAGATGCATGTGAAAGTATGCCTAGGTCCATGCTTTATACATCTCCACCAATTATTAAACACATCGAAAGTATTCTCTTTTGGAGTCCACCAGAAATGACAAAAGAAAAGAGTAGTACCCCAAAAATCCTCATCAAATCGAAAATCAAATGTCTGGTTATAAGTAAGGTCATGATATCCAAGATCGTCGTTTTTGGATTGGCAATGAATTCTTAATGGGACAGAGCTATTTTGTATATTATTTGTAATTGAAACCAAATATTGTTTTGCTTCAATGAGATGGAAAGATAAGAGGAGGAGAATGAAAATAGTATTGGTAAATTTTTGGGAATACATTTTTACTATGTGTATGGAAGAAGTAATTGGATCAATATTTATATGCATGCATGATATTATTGCAGTATAATTTTTGAAATTATGTAAACCAATCACCAATATACTATATCTTGAATGATTATGATAATTCAATATCAGATTTCAATGTACAAGAATGTTGTTTAGTCTTATATACCCTTTTGAAATTATGTAAACCAATCACCAATAGGCGTTTGAACATAAGAATTGTAAAATTTCAAAAATGGTGGAAAAAAAATTTAAGTGAAAATGACATTTGAAATTTAGAGTTGTGTTTGGACATAATTTTCAGTTTGGGTTATTTTTGAAGTTTTGTATTGAAAATTTCAAAAATTGTAGTGAAAAATGGAAATTTTATGAACAAACATTGATTTCGAAAAAAGTAAATTTTTTTTGAAAAAATTGCATGTTCAGACGGGCTCTAAAAAGGAAAGTATCTCATCTAATTTGAAATTGAGGGAGTAATACTTTTGGAATATATGTTTGTATTAACTAAGTTGATGTGAAGGAACTATGACTAGCTCTTCTTTCGTTTTGTCTTAAATTAGGAAGTATATAGACACCACACATTAAAATAATAATGAAGAATAACCTACTTAGTCGCCCCTCCAATCGTTTTAATTAAGAAATCATCGCATATATTTGTATAATTTATATACTATCACGACCCAAAACCCGGTTCAGGTCGTGATGGCACCTAACGACGAGGTTAGGCAAGCCAACATATGAATCCTTAGGAGAAACTACCCCAGAACTCGATATTCCAGTTATTTACAATTTATAACAAATATAATGCGGAATATAACAGCGATATGAGGTGAGGCCGTAGATACAAGCTGAACCACAGCTAGGCTAAAAATGTACAACCCCGAAACCCAACGTAATTACAACAAGTGTGTGCCAGGACTAGTGTCACAGTGTCAACGGGCGGCTACATAGATACCACAACTGAAATATATATATACAAAAATACAAGCCGCAGTCTGGAACAAAAGACTGAGCAAAATGAAACTAGAAGGCTCCAGAGGTGTTGTCAGGATGAAGCCAAGAAGACAGCTCACCGTATGGAGCGACACCGCGATCAGTATCTACGAGCGGACGGACGACCAGACGGACTAGCCTTAACACCTGCACAACCAAGTGCAGAAAAGAAAAGAAAGTGCAGCATGAGTACATATAAACAAATATGTACCCAGTGAGTATCCCGTCTAAACTCGTAAAGAGTAGTGACGAGAGGTAGAATATATACTCACTAAGGTCCAGTACATAATAAAATAAGGCACACGCCGAGTAATAAATCATGTGAGAAAATACAGCAAGTATATGGACATGTAATCAACAAACAGGTAATTGATCTCAAACATATCCTTTCTTTGTAAGCTGATCATATGTATCACTTGTTTTCTTTCTCATTATCCGAAATGTCTTA
>ML273419.1:0-13957 GCA_005239495.1 Nicotiana undulata
GAGTCTGGTTACCTCCCCCAGCCTGAGATCCGGCTGGAGCTGTAGGAAGAAGACCGGCCTGAGGTTCTCTCTAGATCTTTTAATGCTCTGAATGACTTTATTGGCTTCACTCCTTTTAGCATGGATCCGAGAGGTCGGATGATCAATCATTTAGCCTATGCTGATGATACTGTTATATTATGTGGTGGAAATAACATGACTCTCAAGTTAATCAAAAAGGCTATCGACAGGTATGAAAAGGCTTTTAAGCAAAAAGTTAACAATGATAAAAGCTTATTTATTACAGCCCCTCACACCTGTGCTCCAAGAATCAATAGAATTAGAATTGCTACATGCTACATGGATAAGCCTTTCCCTTTCTCCTATTTGTGATGCCCTATTTATTTTGGGAGGAAAACTAGAAATCTTTTTGACGGTATGCTTTCTAAAGTAATTAAAAAACTTAATGGATGGAAAGCCAATATGCTTTCCCCTAGAGGGAGAATGATTTTGATTAAACATGTCTTACAATCCCTCCCCACTTACATCCTTTCAGCTATGAACCCTCCTAAAATTATTACTAAGCTATTGGAGAAACACTTTGCAAACTTCTTTTGGGGTACAACTGAAGGTAAAAAGAAACATCATTGGTCTTCATGGAAAAACCTTTGTCTACCCAAGGATGAGGGAGGAGCTGGTGTCAGAAAAATGGAGGATATCATAGATACGCTTAGCATTAAAAGATGGTGGAGATTCAGAACTCATCCTTCCCTTTGGGCCAATCTTCTCAAGACTAAATATTGCAAAAGAGCACATCTAGTGAACAAAAATCCATATCCCACGGATTCTCATATTTTGAGAAACATGCTCAAAATCAGAGACAAATCTGAGGAAAACATTAGATGGGAAATACAGAAAGGTAATTATAGCTTTTGGTGGGATAACTAGACAGGTAAAGGTGCTTTAGCCAACATCTTACAAGGTAGTGGGAGATTTTCTAAAATACAGGTGAAGGACTTCATGAATAATGGAGAATGGAACATTAGCAAACTCAAAGATGTTCTTCCTGCGCATATTATGAGTAATATTCTTCCACTGGAAATAGGAGACCCAAATGAGGATGACTTCCCTGTTTGGACTACGTCTAATGATGGAAGATTTTCTTCTAAATCAGCATGGCAATCTACTAGATTTAGGAAACAAAAGAACTTATTCATAAACAAACTCTGGCCTAAATCTCTCCCTTTTAAAATGTCCTTTATATCTTGGAGAATTTTCAAAAATAGACTACCATTTGATGATGTTATTTGTAGATTTGGTACTAACATTATTTCCAGATGTTCTTGTTGCTCTTCTGCGCAGGTAGAAACTGTTCAACATGTCTTTAATAGTAGTGAAGATTCTGTCTTCATATGGAACAACATACGAAATGCATTTGGAATCAAGCACCAACATAAGCCTATTATTGCTACCTTCAAAAGATGGTGGGAAACAACAGTCAACAATAAAGTACACAATCAAATACTTCAGATAGCTCCCACAATCATATGTTGGGAACTTTGGAAACAAAGAAATGCATGCAGATATGGAAAACAGAAGAAGTTTCAGCTAAACTCTATGAGACACCAAGTCGCATGGACATTGAAAGCAGCTATCTCCAATATGATACCTGGTGACTGCACTCAGATGGAATGGCCTTTATTATGTGATAAGATTGAGAGACTCATACCATCTCAGAAATTAATACAAGTTACATGGGAATTTTCTCTACCCAACACAGTCAAAGTTAATACGGATGGAAGTTTCTGCAAGGCAGGCATTGGAGGGGTGGCTAGGGACAGTCAAGGAGACCTCATTGTGGCCTTTTCTATTCCTATCATTCATGATGATAATACCATGGCAGAGGCTAAGGTAGGAGAGTTTGGAGGGAAATGGTGTATCCAGAATGGGTACACTAATTTCTCTATTGAACTGGACTCAAAGATCATAGTGGATATGACATTATAAAAAAAAGCTCGATAGAACTGGTTCGAGGAAGGAGATGCTAATACTAAATATTTCCATAGCACCATAAGAGGGAGAAGGATAAGGCTACAAATTCTTAAAATAAAATACCATAGAGGCTACTGGATTGAGAGGGATGCGAATATTGGAAAAGCAGTTGTCCATCACTTTCAACAGTTCTTTAACATCAACCACCACTACAATGATCATGATATCACCAACTGTATCCCTCAATGTGTGGCTGATGCAGATAATGAAAGTCTCACTGCCATTCCTGATACAGAAGAGATTAGAGAGGATGTCTTCAACATGAGTCCTGATAGTGCAGCAGGGCCGGACGGATATAATGGAAAATTCTTTCAACCCTATTGGGATATCATTAAGAAAAATACCACTGATTTTGTTCAAGTTGTTTTCAATGGCAGGAGGTTCACTAAATTTTTCTCTCATACTTGTTTAGTCCTTATTCCTAAAGTTGACTCTCCTAGTAGTTTCTCGGATTTGAGACCTATTAGTTTGAGTAATTTTACAGCCAAGATTATCTCCAAGATCCTTTCCAGAAGGTTAAATCCTATTCTTGGGAAGCTTATATCATAGAATAAAATTGGTTTTGTGAAAGGTAGATTGATCACTGAAAATGTCCTTTTAGCTCAGGAGATTGCTTAGGGAGTGAACAAAAAGAATAGAGTAGGCAATGTTATAATAAAACTTGACATGGCCAAAGCTTACGATAGAATTTCCTGGACCTTTCTGACAGCAGTTATGAGGAAATTTGGTTTCTCTGAAAATTGGATTGACATGATCTGGGGACTTCTACAAGGTATATGGTACTCGATTATTATCAATGGGGATAGAACAGGTTTTTTCACATCTACTCAGGACCTCAAACAAGGAGATCCCTTATCCCCTTCTTTGTTCATAATTGGAGCTGAGGTTCTCTCTAGATCTTTTAATGCTCTTAATGACTTTATTGGCTTCACTCCTTTTAGCATAGATCCGAGAGGTCGGATGATCAATCATTTATCCTATGCTGATGATACTGTTATATTCTGTGGTGGAAACAACATGACTCTCAAGTTAATCAAAAAGGCTATCAACGGGTATGAAAAGGCTTTTGGGCAAAAGGTTAACAATGATAAGAGCTTCTTTATTACAGCCCCTCACACATGTGCTGCAAGAATCAATAGAATTAGAATTGCTACATGTTACATGGATAAGCCTTTCCCTTTCTCCTATTTGTGATGCCCCATTTATTTTGGGAGGAAAACTAGCAATCTTTTTGACGGTATACTTTCTAAAGTGATGAAAAAACTTAATGGATGGAAAGCCAATATGATTTCCCCTGGAGGGAGAATGATTTTGATTAAACATGTCTTATAATCCCTCCCCACTTACATCCTTTCAGCTATGAACCCTCCTAAAGGTATTACTAAGCTCATGGAGAAACACTTTGCAAACTTCTTTTGGGGTACAACTGAAGGCAAAAAGAAACATCATTGGTCTTCATGGAAAAACCTTTGTCTACCCAAGGATGAGGGAGGAGCTGGTGTCAGAAAAATGGAGGATATCATAGATACGCTTAGCATTAAAAGATGGTGGAGATTCAGAACTCATCCTTCCCTTTGTGCCAATCTTCTCAATACTAAATATTGCAAAAGAGCACATCTAGTGAACAAAAATCCATATCCCACGGATTCTCATATTTGGAGAAACATGCTCAAAATTAGAGACAAATCTGAGGAAAACATTAGATGGGAAATACAAAAAGGTAATTGTAGCTTTTGGTGGGATAACTAGACAGGTAAAGGTGCTTTAGCCAACATCTTACAAGGTAATGGGAGATCTTCTAAAATACAGGTGAAGGACTTCATGAATAATGGAGAATGGAATATTAGCAAACTCAAAGATGTTCTTCCTGCGCATATTATGGGTAATATTCTTCCACTGGAAATAGGAGACCCAAATGAGGATGACTTCCCTGTTTGGACTACGTCTAATGATGGAAGATTTTCTTCTAAATCAGCATGGCAATCTACTAGATTTAGGAAACAAAAGAACTTATTCATAAACAAACTCTGGCATAAATCTCTCCCTTTTAAAATGTCCTTTATATCTTGGAGAAGTTTCAAAAATAGACTACCATTTGATGATGTTATTTGTAGATTTGGTACTAACATTATTTCCAGATGTTCTTATTGCTCTTCTGCGCAGGTAGAAACTGTTCAACATGTGTTTAATAGTAGTGAAGATTCTGTCTTCATATGGAACAACATACGAAATGCATTTGGAATCATGCACCAACATGAGCCTATTATTGCTACCTTCAAAAGATGGTGGGAGACAACGGTCAACAATAACGTGCACAATCAAATACCTCAGATAGCTCCCATAATCATATGTTGGGAACTTTGGAAACAAAGAAATGCATGCAGATATGGAAAACAGAAGAAGTTTCAGCTAAACTCTATGAGACACCAAGTCACATGGACATTGAATGCGGCTATCTCCAACATGATACCTGGTGACTGCACTCAGATGGAATGGCCTTTATTATGTGATAAGATTGAGATACTCATACCATCTGAGAAATTGATACAAGTGACATGGGAATTTTCTCTACCCGACACAGTCAAAGTTAATACAGATGGATGTTTATGCATTGAAAGTGGTAAGGCAGGCATTGGAGGGGTGGTCAGGGACAGTCAAGGGGACCTCATTGTGGCCTTTTCTATTCCTATCATTTGTGATGATAATACCATGGCAGAGGCTAAGGCAGCAGAGTTTGGAGGGAAATGGTGTATCCAGAATGGGTACACTAATTTCTCTATTGAACTGAACTCAAAGATCATAGTGGATATGCTAAACAATGTGAAGATTAAAAAGGTAATAGATAGAGTCTCCCTCATCCTTACACAAACTCAAGCTACGGTAAGTCATTGCTTCAGAGAAGGTAATCAGGTGGCGCATTGTCTTTCTAAATTGGCTACTACCACAAATCAGAGAAGATAGTTTTACTCATTCCAAGAATTTCCTAACAATGTAAAAGGACCATTTCTCCTTGATAAATGGCAACTCCCTAGTATAAGAACAAAGTATGAAAAATCTAACTTCTTTGTCAGTTGATTTGTACATAGGCTTTAGGAAGGAGGATGTATATATGAACCTCCTTTCGTTCTTTTGGGGTGATTGCATCACCATTGTTGTTGTATTTTGTGAGATAAGGTATAGCCCCCCTCTTGCGCTTTTTTGAATACAACACAACCCAGACGACTATCTGGGGAACTTTAAACAAAAACAATCGCTAAAAGAAGTTAGGAGAGAATTTGGGTAGCTTTCAAGTGGAACCAATAGATGAAAGAAAGGTGCACTTGTTTTGTAAAATAGTACACCAGTAGCGAAAATTGAAAAGGAAAAAGGATAGTTGAAGGAAAAAAATCTGACAAAGAGAAGGAAAAATAGAGATGAATAAATTATTGTCTTGTTCTTGCTAGTAGGGTATATATTAAAGTAGTTCCTAAAGAAAGAGTAATTTTTTTGGGGTATGATCTTGTTTGTGAACTTGAAGTGGATTGATGAATTTGCACTTAAAGTTTATTATGTAATGTGTTAAAGTGCTTAGGAGGTGAACCACTAATCCTAAATATATCCTACTCGTCCCTTATCCCACACTACAACCATGAAAATTTTCCAATTTATTTTAGATCGAGCGAGTCTACATTAGTAGAGATTTATATTATGGACAAGCCTATGGTACCAATTGCATGCATGTGACTTCTTTGGGTTTGTGAGAGTGACAGATATTCTTCGATATCTGTGAGTTCTTAAATTATATTTTATTATGAGATTCGAATGTGTGGATGTCAACTTACTTTCTTATTCTTGTTGTGAGGGCACATGGTTTCACGAGTGATAGGTAACTGTCACAACCCAAATCTCCCTCCGTAAGATGTCGTGACGACACCTAGTCTTTTTGACAAGGTAAGCGTAACAATTTGCGGAATAACGGAAATCAAAGAAGAATTTAACAACTAATTACTACTAATAACTATATAACTGATAAAATGTCGCTTGACATTTACAAGTAAACCAACACTCGAGTATATACATATTCCCGAATCCCGGTAGTCACAAGTCACAAGCTCTAAGAATTTGTCTAGTTGTTTCTATACATCAGTAACTAGAAGAAATAAGGGGGGAAATACATAAAGGATAGAGGGAGACTCGAGGTCTGCGGACGCTGGCAGATGTACCTTGAAGTCTCCGAAAGCCGCAACAAATACTCTCGACAAGTAGCGGGGCTGGTAGGTGGTACCTGGGTTTGCACACATAACATGTGCAGAAGAGTAGCATGAGTACACCACAGCGGTACCCAGTAAGTACCAAGCCTAACCTCGGTAGAGTAGTGACGAGGTCAGGTCAGGGCCCTACTGGAATATAATAATTTAAGGCAGAGAAATATAGCAGTGTAATGAGAGACCGGAAATGTAACAAGAGAAACTATAGAAAACATCATCACAACTCATAAGGATAAACAACAGCGGCGCTTCCGAGATACCGTCTTGTAGTACCAAAAAGTAAATGCTCAACATGGGATCACCCGAGATATCGTCTCGTAGTCCCAAAAGTAAATATGCAACGGGATCGCTCGAGGTACCATCTCGTAGTCCCAAAAGTAAATGTACATGGGGATCTCCTAAGGTACCGCCTCGTAGTCCCAAAAGTTAACACACAGCTCGAATATGATGGAAACAACCTAACAACAAGAACTCTACAATTTAAGACTAAAACAAATAAAGGAAAAATAAAAGTTCAACTAAGCATGCTACACAGATTTCAAATAAGCAATTAGGACACGTAGACATGCAATATTAGGCTAAAAAGGATAACTACACATGCTGGTATAACTCAAATAAGATGTAACAGGTTATTACCCAGTAAAAAACCAGATTTTTCAACAATTATCCTATGTACGCACTCGTCATCTCGCGTACACGGCACTCACACATCACAGAAGTAACACAATAGTACCAAATCCTAAAGGGATTCCCCCCCCCCCCCCCCCCCCCCCCCCACAAGGTTAGGAAAGCCACTTACCTCGAACCAAGCTCACTCAATCAGTAAGAATGCCCCTTTCCACGACTCTCCGACTCTGAATGGCCCAAATCTAGCCAAAAGCAATTACTTACCATAAATATAACTGTAAGAAACTAGCCTTATTAATGAAATCAAGACTTTAGCAAGAAATCAGAAATTCGCCCCAATAAGTCGACCCAGGACCACGTCTGTGAATCGGGTAAACGTCACAAAATATGATCACCCATTCAACCACGAGTCCAACCATACCAAAATTAGTTAAATCTGATCACAACCCGGCCTTCAAATCCCCAAATTATAGTTTGTGAAGTTTCTACAAATTTTCCTAAATTTTCATCTTAAAGTACTAATTAAATGATGAAACCAGTGATATATTCATGTATACTAACCAAATCCGAGTTAGAATCATTTACCCCGATGAAATTCTTGAAAAGGCCACGAAAGAATCCCCACAAACCGAGCTCCCAAAGTCCAAATGTGAAATAATATCCTAAACCTCATTTATATAATACACAATCTTACCTCCCATTGTGCTGATCACACATTGTTTTTGTGCGGCCGCACATCCCAGGTCCCGCGGCCGCAAATTCCAAATTGTGCTGTCGCACTTAAACGGTGGCTGCACTATCAGGCTTTAGTAAATTGACCATAAAATTCTGTACAAATGTCCAAATGAAGAATGGTTTAATGTTTTGAAAAGATTCAAAGGGCTACAATTTTTATTTTTGGATCATTTCCAAATTCCTTATAGATCAAAATATATAAGCTTCCGAAGTCAGACCATCGAACATGTAGAACCCCTTTCTGCGGCCACGAGAAGAATTCTGCGGACCCCATAATTTCAACTGCGGTCCTCTCAATTACCACTGCCTCCGCACTTTGGGAGTTTGCGACCGCACATTCGCACCCCAAAATGTGACCTCGAACTCCTGAAAGATCTAGAACAACAACAGAGTGCCGAAATGCCTAAACTCGCTCAAAACTTACCCCGAAACACACCCGAGCCACTCGGGATCTCGTCCGAATGTACCATAAAGTCCTAAAATATCATACGAACTTTGTCGAACCCTCAAACCACCTCAAACAACATCAAAAATACAAATCGCACTCCAATTCAAACTTAATGAATTTTGAAACTTCAAACTTCTACAACCGATGCCAAAACTTCTCAAATCACGTCCGATTGACCTCAAATTTTGCATACAATTAATATTCGACATTAAGGACCTACTCCAAATTTTGGAATCGAAATTCGACCCCGATATCAAAAAGTCCACTCCTGATCAAACTTCCCAAAAGTTCAGCTTTCGTCATTTCAAGCCTAATTCAGCTACGAACTTCTAAATCACAATCCGGACACGGTCCTAAGTCCATAATCACCCAACGGAGCTAACAGAATTGACGAATATCCATTCCGCGGTTGTCTTCACACAGTTCCAACTACGGCCAAAATCCTAGAACTTAAGTTGTCGGTTTAGGGACTAAGTGTCCCAATTCACTCTGAAATCAAAATAAATCCTCCCGGCAAGTCACATAAGCATAAAATGATATAGGAATAGCAGTAAATAGGGGATCAAGACTATTACTCTCAAAACGACCCGGTCGGATCATTACAGGAACATTCTTAGACTTCTCTATGATGTTGGGTGTTCAAGCCATGAGGGTATTGTGATATTACGTCAGTTTTTGAGGTTAGAATTGTTATGAGCATGCTGCCTTAGTTGTGAATAATTCCTTTGAAGAATGGAATAAGTAAAGGGGAAGTGTATGTGATTGCATATTCTCTAGCTTAATGGTTGCTATCAACCGTGGTTATTGGTGTAGTGTGTTTCGAATCTGTTAATGTGCATTGCTCAAGAATAGTGTAATCTATTGGTTTACTCGAGGATGAGCAGCGTTTAAGTGTGGGGTGGTGATGTTTGGCCATAAATGTCTATTATTAGTGCATTGCTTACCTTATATTTTAATATTTTAGTGATTAAATATGCGACGTTTTAGCCTAATTGTGTCGTTTTATGTGTATGATTGTTGAAGGGTGAAAATTCATGAAAGATGCACACATGGACGTCAAAGATACGCAAAAAAGCACCAAAAGGGCAGAAAAATTGGACCAGGCGCCAGGGTAGGCGAAGCCTGGTCCAACACGAGATTCACCAGGATTTATAGTGGGCGACACCCACTTTGCAGCATCAGTCCTCACGAGTTTTGAGGCCTGGTCCTTTCCTAGTCCGTGCATTAAATGTTTTCTACATGTTTTTGGGTTTGGGGACTCTGACCCTAACCTATAAAATACCCCCTAAACGTGATAAATGTGTGGTTGGTCAATTTTAGAGGCAAGAAAAGGCCAAGAAACACGAACGGAGCGCAGAATTTATCATTCTTCACCTTTCATCTAATATTCATAGCTTTTATGTTTAAAAACCATATTCTGATTATTGTCATGAACATGAGTGGCTAAGAACCTCGTTATTCTGGGGTTGTGATATAGTTGTTGACCTTGATTATAATTTGTTAATATATGATTATTTCTTAAATTCTGTGATTAATTGCTTAATTGTCTGTCCAACAGTTAGGTTCTATTTACTATCTATGCTATGCTTGGGAAAGCTATGTCTAGATTAGAAAAGAATTGAAGAGAGCATGATCTTTAACTCTTGTGTGTGTGTGTGAGGGGGGGGGGGGGGGGGGGGGGGGGGGGGAGGGGGATTTGTGGTTAGGATAGGAATATACCTAGTCACCATGCTCAATTTGAATATCGTAATCTTAATGTGTTCTTAATAGATTGATTCCATAGGAATATAGGCGTTAATCTATTTTGAATAGGTGAGTAGTAATTCGGGAGGAAATTACGAGAGCAATTACTCGAATAATTAGCAATCATGAGTGAATAGTATGAAAGAGAGAGTTAATTAGAACGCAATAGAATTGGCAATCGATCACAACCCTGGAATGTGCATCTCTACTGAATCCTCAATAACCAATTTCTGTTCAATAAATTAGTTGACAATTATATTCATTACTTAGTATAATCACACTTGTAAACTCTAACTGACTCGACTGAATAACAATCTTGGTGAAATTAATGGGTAGTTGACACAAGTCTTTATGTGTCTGACACTAGACTTGTCATTTTATTACTTATACGACTATGTATTCTTGCGTGTGCGTTTGGGAGAAACAATTAAATTCTGAAAATATAATTTGCTTTATTGATCTCTCCCGGCCCATATAAAAGTCCTGCATAAAGTAAAACCATCCAATATTCTTCTCATTAGGTCAATCTGTACTCTACTCACATGCATATGGAGCTTTAATTGACGATATCATATGAGTCAATAAGCCACTGCTTCAACAACTTCTAACAATATAAAGAAAGCTCATAAACAATTAGTCAATAATTATTTGATCATTAAACATAATTAAGACAGATGGCTGACAAGTACTTAAAAGTACCCTCATCAATGAATAATGATTAATACAAAATCCAAAACTTATGTTCTTAATCTACGGTCAATGTTAGCTGTCCCAATTAATAATGAACCCCAATATTCGGACATTCAGAATAATATCAATGGTCTATGATTCACCAAAAGTCTTCAGTTACGTTGAACAAAGCTGGCTCAGTTACAGATCATCTCTAACATGTTACCAGATATACAAAAAATTATTACTATAATTTTTCTGGGCAAACCCGAGTTTTGCTTAAATGAACTTACAGCGTTGACAATTTCTTTAGCCATTCTTGATATCATTTTTATTAATATTAAAGTCACCATCTTCCTTAGACCTCAAACTATGCCTACAAATTAGTGTAAAATTACTTTAATAATTATCTTATCCCTTTACATACAAAAACATATCATGCTTTATGAAAGTCAAAAGGCAAGTTAAGTGTGCTGCTAGTCGGCAACCATTTTCAAATAACAATTTCTTGGGGAGAAAATCATAATCAAACTGAAACTCTTCAAAATTCGTTAACGTTACTGATCAAGTATCCAACAGTCTCAATATAACTTATGCTCTTGAACTTGAATATCATATTTATTGAATGTCTTTATTTGTATGTAATAAATTCTGTGTTGGCAAATAGAAATACTAATAGAATTTGTGAGTTAGAGAATTTTGGCCAACGTCCCTTTAAAATCTGGTAATTTTGAAAATTATTTTTTGTCAGACAGTGGATTTTATAGAAAAAGTAGCTGCATATAGTTACAAATTTATGTTTGACCAAAAATATCATTTGATCAAATACTTTTGTTAATATTATAGAACCAATTAACATTTGGCTTATCCTTTCAAAAGTACTTTTGCATCAAATTACAAAAATAAAGATCACTTTACCATTAGTATCATTTAAAATAAATGAACGAATTAAAATTTTATTATGAGGCTTTAAGCTGTTGTTTAAATTTCATTCAACTAAAATGTGCATGTTAAACTAATAAAATCACAAAATTGAGAGAGGAAGCATGTTTATGAGATTTAGTCATAAATACGTGTGAAAATACATCAAGTTAGATGCTTGATTCGTATTGATAGGATATATAGTTTGGTATATATAAATTTTGATTAAGGGTATTTTTGTTATGAAAATATTTTAATACAACTTTTGGTTCAGACTTTTTCCGGTCCTGAACAGGAAAATAGTTTCTACGAAGCCGGTGGAAACAACTTCTCTAGCTTCTATCTTCATAAGGTAAGGGAACATACCAAAAAGGAAATAGGTGAAACGGATAGAAGATTGGTCAAATGGTGTATTAGTGTGTTTGACCAAAGTATAATGGATGAATTCAAATATATATGACAGAAGGCTAGCTCATGTTATGCAAATGTATTATAAATTAAAAGGGACGGTCAGTACTATTTAACTACTCTTTTGATTATTATTATTATTATTATTATGATTGAATGCGCCATTATTAGTTATCTCATGACGAGAATGCTTCTGTTGTGGGAGAACACTGACTCATAAAGACATTGACCTTCTTTCTTAAGTTAGTATTATGTCACCGTCCAATCACCTTACTCTAACGGCTACACTTTCTTAATTTGTAATCTATTTTTAAAATATTTGGAAATAAAAGAAAATGAAGTACTATTTATAGAGTTGACATCGAATTATTTTGGCTATAAATAGGGATGTGATAATCGCTTCTTATACCACAACACAACAGTTGTAGCATTATATATTAATTAATTTTCACTTCCTACTTTCTGGATACTTGTACTCTGTTATAACTGCAGCAATGGCTATTCCAGTTATTGATTTTTCCAAGCTTAACGGAGAGGAGAGAGCTAAGACTCTGGCTCAGATTGCCACTTGCTGTGAAGAATGGGGATTCTTTCAGGTATTTTATTTTTCAGAGCTACTATATTTTTTGAATAATGTTTTTGTACAAGAAATTAAAGTTGATAGAAATGTGTAAATCATAACAGTTGGTGAATCATGGGATTCCAGTGGAGCTACTTGACAAGGTGAAGAGAGTTAGTTCTGAATGCTTCAAGAAGGAAAGAGAAGACAACTTCAACAAGTCAACTGTAGTGAAAATGCTGAATGGCAAAGTTGATAATGTCGACTGGGAAGATGTCTTCCTTCTCACCCACGATAATGAATGGCCCTCCAATATTCCTAAATTCAGGTGAAAGTTTTTAATTTGCATTAATACTTGTCTCTCTATATCCCCATCAAAATATGAAATCACAACAAGTTTATATAAACAGGGAAACAATGAAAGAGTATCGATCAGAAGTGAAGAAGCTAGCAGAGAGAGTGATGGAAGTAATGGACGAAAACTTAGGTTTACCAAAAGGGTACATCAAAAAAGCCTTCAATAATAACGGAGAAGAAGACGCTTTTTTTGGGACTAAAGTCAGCCATTATCCACCATGCCCAAATCCAGAAAAAGTGAATGGCCTAAGAGCACACACTGATGCTGGAGGTGTAATTTTACTATTTCAAGATGATCAAGTAAATGGTCTCCAAATCCTCAAAGACGGCGAATGGATCGATGTTCAGCCTGTTGAAAACGCCATTGTTATCAACACGGGTGATCAAATTGAGGTCCTTAGCAATGGGAAATATAAGAGTGTTTGGCATCGTGTTTTGGCTAAACAAAATGGGAATAGGAGATCCATTGCCTCTTTTTACAACCCTTCTTTCAAAGCTACTATTGCTCCAGCACCACAGTTGATTGTAGACAATATTAATAAGGAAGAGGTGGAGTTAACTACTTATCCAACTTTTCTGTTTGGTGATTACATGAATGTTTATACTGAGCAGAAGTTTCTACCTAAAGAGCCAAGATTCCAAGCTGTTAGAGCCATATGATGATCAACATTAAGGAGAACATGATTACACGTTAATTAATTTAGCTTGTGAATTGTCAATAGCATTTTTCTCATTCATGGGGAATTGCTATATATGGCTTGTCAATCTTCAATAGCAGTGCATAAAATTGTGTCCGTGTTACTGGAATTTTTAGTGCTTTCCATTTTTCAGATTTCATTCGCCAAAGTGTATCTATAATTCTGTCTTTGTAAATTACAAATTATATATTATAGATATTGTGATGACCCAAACGGTCATCTTATGTAATTTAAGCTATATCTGTGTTCCGAGGCTCCGAGAGCCTCCGTTAGCCTCACCTCGATATGCGTGCGCAGCCCGAGCGTGTAGCCGGGAAGCTATTATGTGAAAATTTGATAAAAATGAGTTTTGATAATTAATAAATGAATATAGTTGACTTTGGTCAATATTTCTGGTAAAGGGACCCGGACCCGTGATTCGACGGTCCCGGAGGGTCCGTAAGAAAATATGGGACTTAGGCATATGCTCGGAATCGAATTCCGAGGTCCCAAGCCCGAGAAATAAATTTTTAAA
>MDKH01201906.1:0-32496 GCA_005239495.1 Nicotiana undulata
CACGGGGCGCGTCCAAGGGGTCATGGGGCATGGATGGAAAGCCGCCCATGACAGAATACATGCACGTACAGTTGGACTGCCCTGATTTTAGGCGTTTTTGTTGTTGTATTCATGAATACATGGCGTGAATACATGTGAATACATGCGCGTATAGCTGGACTATCCTGATTTTTAGGCGCTTTTTGCTATATACAGCAGCGCGAATATACTACCGTAACAACTGAATAGTAGTTATAGAAAGTAATTATGTAAATGATAACTATAGAAAATTAGTAACTATTAAATAATAGTGGTTTCTGAAAGTTCCTCAAAAAAGAAGAGTCAATCAGTTTTATCTACCCTGTATAGTTTGTACTTGTGTTGTACTCTTTCTCTTTTAGAAGTTTTCAAAAAGAATGATATATTTTTATATTCAGAAATTTTAATACTTCAAACTTTTCAATATATTATCATTAACTAATCATAGGATACGCATTTTGTGTATATATCCCGTATTAATAAATATTTTATTTTAAAGAAATTATATAAATATTATTAAAGAATATGTTTGAATTATAAAATAAAAATGAAAAAAATAGTTCAAGGTCTTCAGAATGATGAATGTTGAAATCTTGTCCGAATTTTCCAGATGTGTTACAATGATTCCTTAGGACTTCCTTGGTAAAACAAACCAGTAACATAAAAATACCTTACCTCGATCCATCAAAAGTTTAATTAAAGTCACAAGCAATCAACTTAGTTCATAATACGCTAGATTTGCATAATTTTTTTTGGACTCAGTTTAACATGTTTTACCAAGCTAATATAAAGTTCTAAAAGTTATTTTTATATTATGATTTAGTTGCTCATCTCATAGTGATTTTATTTGATTCATGTTAAAAATTAATATTCGTTTGTATAAACTTTATCTGAAATTGACTTCTTTTTCAAGTAAACTCAAGGGTGTCATTAAATGGCCTCATGTAACGATTAGGCCGACCGTTTTGGGTATTAGATACATATTTCCCTATTTGATGTTTTCCATAGGTTCACATGATATATGACTTGCAGGGAAGGGTAATTTGGTTTTTGTGGGGATCATGAGTGAGTTCCAACATTTACACTCTGTTTGGATTATTGTTATCCATTATTTTATAATGTATCGTATTTTGTATTGTATTGTATTGTATTATATCATATTGTATTGTATCGTCTCATGAATACAACGTTTGGATAGCTTGTATTGTTGTTGTTATTAAATGATATTTTTATGTTTATTTTGATTGTATCGTACTAAATTGTAACTGATAAGTTTACTAAAATACACACAATTATATTAAATATTAAATTTATTAAGAATTACACGTAAAGATAAGTAAAAGTCAAGTTGGTAAAGGGTAGAACCTAAAGAAAAAAGGCGGAAAACAAAGTAACAAAGAAAGGGCCAAACCTATTCTTGTTATCTTTCACCGTGGAGTTGGCAACGGTAGAACTAGTTCTGGACGAAGACAAAGTAGCTTACAGATGGAGGTTTGGAAGATTAAAAAAAGGTAAAAGGTAAAGTAAAATTTATCTATTAATAAAAGGAGAGGTAAAAACCTTTTTCTTTTTGACAAATGACATCATGAAAATAAGATATTTGGCACATTAGGACATATTTCCACAAAAATAGGAACTAAAATATTCTTTGGGAAATAGTCTCACACAAACTACATTTATTTATGTTTAAAGAATTAAAACATAAGAATCATTAGACTACTGTTCGGGAAAATCTCCTACAATATTCAATACTCTAATTTTGTCAACTAAATATTTTAGGTTTTTCCTTTTTTAAACAAGTAACCGTATGTACATTTGAATATGAATACATACGTTTTTTAGATTTTATCTAAACCAACGCTATCTAAACCTACGCACAATCGGTAACCATCGTGAACTGCTCAAAATTGACTATACCAACATATATATCTTCCATTGATACTCTATACATAAACCAAAGGCAGAGTTATATCAGAAATTCAACAAAACAAAAGGATTCTGCAAATTATGGCTACTCACAGTGATTTCATCAAGGATATAACAATTTTGAAAATGCAATGGAAGTTGAAAGTTCAGGTTGTTCGTCTGTGAGAAGTCCCAGGTCGTTACAATTCAGACACTACTTTCTCCGTTGAATTGGTTCTACAAGATGAAAAGGTATTAAAATCAAAAAAAATTACTTGCTAATTGGTTTTGCTTCTCTATTTTTAAGTTCCAAAATCTGGATTTGTTGTTATGTTCTTCACAAATTTTTAACGTTACTTTCCTCGATTAGTTCTACAAGATTAGAAGATACTACAACAAATCACTTTTTTTTAATCTTACAATATTGTCACGACCCGAAATTCCCACCGTCGGGACCGTGATGGCGCCTAACATCACACTTGTCAGACAAGCCAACGTTAGAAGTTATTTAACCATTCCTTTCCATTTTTAGTAATTATCAGTAAACAGGCAAATTAAAGCGAAATAAATGTGAAGTTGTATAGATAACGATTTCATTTACATACTACTTCTACCCAAAAATTCGATGACACAATTTACGAATACACTATGATTTTCTACAAACATCTGACTGAAATAAACTACAACTGTTTTGAAATTAAAGAAAACAACAAATATAGGAATATAGGAGGGGACGCCAGCAGGTCTAACTTAGGTCTCCAAGTTGTGTAACCTGTAGCCAACCTCTCAATCAGACACTACCCGCTCCGAAATCTGCACAGGAAGTCCAGAGTGCAGTATTAGTACAACCGACTTCCATGTACTGGTAAGTGCCGAGCCACCTCAACGAAGGAGTGACGAGGCTACGGCGGGACACTCACAATATAAGTTGCAGACAACGAATAATAAAACAGAAAAGAAAGGAGTATAATGTGAAAGCACTAAACTGCAGAAATAAATATAGAATTTCAAGTGTCTTATCAGTATCCAGCTATAACCAAACCTTAAGTAAAATACAAATCTACCGAATAACTTACACAGTCGAAGAAAATACATAAACACATAAACTGTTGTGGAGCGCAACCCGATCCCACCGTACATGCCAAAATCCACCCTTATTCTTTCTTAACAATATAAACAACAAAATATGAATAAAATATTGCGGCGCGCAACCCGATCCCACCATATCATAATAAACACAATCACGATTCACCCTTATATCACTACATTCCACCATTATTTCACCTGTTGCAGCGTGCAACCCGATCCCACCATATAATAGCAATCCACCCTTATTCCTCGTCAATATGCCACCCTTATTCCACATGTTGCGGCGTGCAACCCGATCCCACCATATCATAATAAATTACACATAGTGTACAGAAGTTTCACAAAATTTAAACAAGGCCCTTAACAACACTTAAAATTTAGAACAAGGTAATCGAGAGCCGTATAATCAATACTCCATACAATTGATACTACTCAGCGAGACCAAACCAGGATAAATCAACAATTGCCGCCTTCTAACTCACCTGGATTTGCACATAAAGTGTAGGTGTAGTATGAGTACAACCGACTCAGTAGTAACAGAAATAACTAAGGAACTGAGTAGTAGTGACGAGCTAAACAAAACAGTCCAATTATTTATTTTCACAATTTAAAAATAAACAAGTAATTTCCATAACTCAGTAATTGCCACAAAGAAATTTAACCAGATAAATGCAGCAACCACACAAATAAATATTATCTCATAGCAGTGTCACTCCGTCACTCATCACTCGCACTCACCACTCAACACTCAATACACTCAACTCCAGAGGGTCTCCCAAAGCCCAAGCTCTAGGCACGAACATCTCACGTACCATAATATGCTCTAAGCACGGACAACTCACGTGCCATAATATCAATATCTGGATCTGCACGGACAACTCACGTGCTGCGCGGACAGCTCACGCGCCTTGGTATCAATACCTGGATCCGCACGGACAGCTCACGCGCTATGGTATTAATATCCTCACAACCAAGCCATCAGTCTCACTCAATCATGTACCTCACTAGCCTCACCATCATCAACAAATAAGGGGACACATCCCACATCAAGAATCACAGTATATCAGCAATTAATAGAGACTGAGGTAAACACGTACAATAATTTCTATGACTGAGTACAAATAATATTAGCATGAATAAAGCCTAAGCATGATCTCTAACATGAAGGCAGACAAGTTCAACAACAAGTAACTACGTAAACACGAATGATGGCCATGAGGCCTCACGAGACGGACCAAGTCTCCATCCCTCGAGGTATACACCCACACGCCCGTCACCTAGTGTGAGTATCACCTCCTAACAATCACATGATATCAAATTCTCCGGGTTTATACTCTCAAAGCCAGAGTTAAAACTGTTACTTACCTTAACCGCGTAAAATCCTATTTTGGGATGCCATCGTCTTTGGAATCGGTCTCCAAAATCTCAGAATCTAACCATAATCAGATTAATACCATCAACATAGGCTAATGAATCGAATTCCACAATAAAAACTACAAAATAGGCTAAAAAACCAAAATCGCCCAATACAATTTATTAAAATCGGACTCCGTTTGGTCCCTCAAATCCTCACTTAAAATTCTCCAAAACTCAAACCCTAACTCCATCAATTTCACTTTGACATCATCAATAAAATCCCAAAAACGAAGATGGATTCATGAAATATAACCAAAACCGAGTAAAGAACACTTACCCCAATCCATACGGTGAAAGTCGCCTCCAAAATCTCCCAAATCCGAGCTCCCCAACTCAAAATATGACCGAAAGAACAAACCCTTATTTTGTATATTTTTATGCCAGCTATCCTGCCTCGTTTTTTGTGTCAAACGATTCTGAAACTCACTTTTTATGCCTCTAATGGATTCCTTGTGAAATTCTAGTCAATTTAGGCTTTTGAATCACTCAATTTGACCTTATAATGAAGGAGATATGTAGATTTTAATATTTGCAAATCATGTAGATTTTTAAATGCGCCGTCAGTGGTAATTTCGTAATTAATTTGAAAAATCTGGCAACCTTAGTAAAATAACCATAAAATCCTCATACGATGTTCAAATTCGACGATTCTTTTTTCTACGGGCCTGTAATCACGATACGGATCTAATGCTTCATTCAAAACAAAAATAAGAGCTTATTTGTTCAATGTGATATCATTTTTGCTTGAAGAAACGACATCGAAACATAAGAAAAACAAGCGCAACACAACCCAAACATGTTCGAAACTCACCCGAGGCCCTCGAGACTTCAACCAATAATTCCAACAAGTCATATATCATTACCCGAACTTAGATTCAAGCCTATGAACTTCTAAACTTCCAAAATTCCCCAATTCAAGCCTAATTCTACCACAGACCTCCAAATTATATTCCGGACACACTCCTAAGTCAAAAATCACCCAACAAAGATAACCGAATCATAAAATTCAAATCCGAATTCGTTTACTAAAAGTCAAAAACTTGGTCAACCCTTTCAAATTTAGAGCTTCTAGCTGAGACCATTCTCCCAAATCAATTCCGGATAACCTGAAATACCAAAACCGACGATCCACATAAGTCATAACACATCCTACAGAGCTATTCATACTTAAACAACCGAGCGAAGTGCAATTGCTCAAAACGATCGATCGGGACGTTACAGTGTGTTATTTTGGTTTATATTTATATTGAGAAGCTATACTATAAAAAACATATCCTGATCTCTACACTGTTACGGGAGATGGGACTTTCTGTATTAAGAAGAATATGAAGTTTTTCCTGTTGTTGGGCTCGGAGAAACTGGGAGCAAAGTTGCAGTCATTGCTGCATATCATTTACAGTAAACAGACCTACAAATCTGTAGTAACTGTTGTATATTGTAGAAAAATAGACTTACACATAAAGATACATATACCCACTTAATAAAATTGCACTCATTGTTGTATATCATTTCCATTAATAGACCTACAAATCAACATTCATGGTTGCACATAATATCATAGACTTAGAAACTTCCAGTCATTGCTGAATATAGTTGCATACCAAAACAGAAATTCGTATTGTCTTTAAATATACCAACTGCCAAAAGGAAAACAAAAACACTAAAGTTCTAATATCTACTGGGCAGTTGATTGTGGGGCTGATGAACTTGTCTGCCTCAAACTAACTCTTTCAAATGCCTTTGACCTTGTCTCCATTCTTTTCATAGCTTGAATAAGCCTTTGACCTAAATTGTGAAATCTTTTATTAAAATAAAGTGATGTGGTTGTCTGGTGGGAGCGGGTTGCACCCCGCAACAAGGAGTGATAAGGGTGGACACGTGGGATCGGGTTTCACGCTGCAACAGGATAAATAAGGGTGATATATATAGGGAGGAGCAATAAGGGTGGACAGGTGGGAGCGGATTGCGCGCCGCAACAAGGAGCAATAAGGGAGGATATTCATGTTTTACTAATTTTAAACATAAAGACTGGAATATTCACTGTTTATTGTTGTCATTTCATATTTTGCACTTACAGTTATTTTAAATTGAAACTCAAAATTTTTCATGAGGATTGGTTATATCTGAGATCTGGAAATGGTGGCTGAGTTATTTTATTAAATGTTGCAAGTTACCGTTTAATTGTTATTATTTACTTCTTGCTTTATTATACACTATTTACAGGTTATATTATAAATGACCCATCGTAGCCTCGTCACTACTTCGACGAGGTTAGACGTGGCACTTACCAGTACATGGGGTCGGTTTTACTGATACTGCACTCTGCACTTCTTGTGCAGATCCAGGTTCCGGCCAGAGCTGAGTATTCGAGTAGTAGCTGAGCATTTACACGGAGACACGAGGTAGATCTGCTGGCGTCCACAGATTCCTGGAGTCTTCTCTACATTATTTAGTTGTTATTTTATTTCATTCAAAACAAACATATATATTTCTTTCAGCCCATTTATTTGTAGTACTCTTTAGTAGTTCGTGAATTGTGACATCAGACCCTAGGTAGTTATACATTTAGTATTATGTTGTTCGTTTTATAATTTCAAATATTATTCATGAAGTCATTTACTGGAAAGTATTAGATTTTCTTTTTATTTTAAATTATTCTATTGCGTTTTAGTAAACTTTTAAGAGAAAATGGTTAATTAAGTTCTAACATTGGCTTTCCTAGCAAGTGTGGTGTTAAGCACCATCACGATCCCGATGGTTGGGAATTTGGGTCGTGACAAGTTGGTATCAGAGCACTAGATTGCCTAGGTCTCACAATTAACGAACAAGCTTATTAGAGTCTGAAGGATCGATACGGAGACGTCTGTACTTATCTCTCAGAAGCTATAAAGTTAGGAACAAACTCAATTTTTATTTCTACTCTATCGTGCGATTCTTGTTACCTCTAATACTGATTGAACTCTTATATTATCTCGCAGATGGCGAGAACACGCACTTCTTCTTCCGCTGACCAACAATCCGGTCCTCTAACCGCAACAGCTCCTACTAGGGGCAGAAGCATAGGCCATGTCAGAGGCCGAGGCAGGGGCAGGACTCAGCCCATTGCTCAGATAGAATACCAAGCTGCGGAACCCCAAATAGAGATTAATGAGGAGGTTCCAGCTCAGAATGTTCCAGTGGGACCAACTCAGGTCCCAGAGGGGTTTATTGCTACCCCGGTACTTCAGGATGCTTTGGTCCGATTAATGGGCCTTATGGAGAGCGTAGCCCAGACTGGCACACTCCCCGTGGCAGCAGCCGTATCTTAGGCTAGAAGAGGGGTTCAAACACCTGCTACCCACACTCCTGAGCAGATTGTTACTTCCCAGATTCATACCCCAGCAGCCAATCCAGTTGGGGTAGTTCAGCCAGCTGCTGCAACACCACTTGTTGATATGGCAGCTATGTCCTCATATACTTTGTGGAGATTGGACAGGTTTATCAAGCTTTTCCCTGTTCATTTCAATGGTGACACTTCAGAGGACCCTTAGGAATATCTTGATAGTTTTCATGAGGTTCTTCGGAATATGGGTATCTTGGAGACCAATGGGGTCGATTTTACTGCTTTTCAGATGACATATTCCGCCAAGAAATAGTGGAGGGATTATTAGTTGACTAGACCAGCTGGGTCACCTGCTCTGACTTGGGATCAATTTACACATCTCTTTTTGGAGAAGTTTTTTCCGGTCACTACTATAGAGGAGAAACGTCGTCAGTTTGAGAAATTTCAGTAGGGCAGCATGACTGTCACCAGTATGAGAATCATTTTGTAAATTTGGCTCGGCATGCTATTCTCTTGTTTCCCACATCGAGAGAGAGAGGGCCATGCGATTTATTGAGGGCCTTGATCATCCCATCAGGTTGCAGATGGCCAAAGATACAGGAACTGAGATTTCTTTTCAGGATGCGGCCAGGAGAGTTGAGACGGTTCTCGGGATGGGAGGTCAAGGGTCAAACAAGAAACCTCTCCATTATGGAGGATTCAGCCGTGCCTCATCTGGAGGCGGGGTTAATTTCAGTAGAGGACATTCTTCCAAGCCATTCCATTCAGCACTGCAGGCTTCACATGGTACCTTAGGCGGTCGTGGTTCTTATATGCCTTCTTCTACTAAACCAACCTATAGTGCTCCATCATCTCATATCATAGCACCTCCTCAACAGAGTTATTATCGTGGTCAGCCAGCATGTCAGGGCTAGTCTCTATATCAAGACGTATGTTTTGAGTGTGGTGAATATTGTCATATTCGGAGAGCTTGTCCGAGGTATTCGGGGTAATCAGCTCCAGTACCAGGGTATTCGTGCCATAGTTCCGACACCAACTGCAGCACCACCTGCCCAGCCAACAGGGGTAAGTGTCAGGTAGCCAGAGGTAAGGGTCAGATTGTTATAGGTGGAGGTCAGGCCGCTAGAGGTGGATGTACGCCGATCAGAGGTCCTCCCAGAGACGTGGTTCAGGGTGGCGGGGCCTAGCCTCGGTTATATGCATTTCCAGCCAGACCCGAGGCGGAGTCCTCTGATGTTGTTCTCACTAGTATCATTTCGATTTGTAATAGAGATGCTTCAATTTTGTTTGATTCGGGGTCTACTTATTTTTATGTGTCATCATATTTTGCCTCGTATTTGGTTGTGCCCCGTAATTCCTTGAGTGTCCCTGTTTATGTGTCTACGTCGGTGGGGGATGCTATTGTTGTAGATCGTGTGTATCGTGCGTACGTGGTCGTTATAGAGGGTCTTGAAACTAGTGTGGACCTTCTGCTTCTTGATATGGTCGATTTTGATGTTATATTGGGCAGGGATTGGTTGTCGCCATATTATGCCATCTTGGAATTTCATGCCAAGACAATTACGTTAGTCTTTCCAGGGTTGCCTTGATTAGAGTGGAAAGGGACTCTTGGTCATTATCCCAGCAAAGTGATTTCTTATTCCAAGGCTCGTCGCATGGTTGAGAATGGGCGTTTGTCTTATTTGGCTCTTATTCGTGATTCTGATGCTGAAGTCTCTTCTATAGACTCATTGCTTATCGTTCGCGAGTTTCCTGAGGTATTTCTTGCAGACCTGCCGGGGATGCCTTCCGACGGGGATATTGATTTTTGCATTGATGTGACTCCGGGAACTCAGCCCATTTCTATTCCTCCATACCGAATGGCCCCACTAGAGTTGAAAGAATTGAAGGAGCAGTTGCAAGACTTGCTTGATAAGGGATTTATTAGACCTAGCGCCGCCCTGGGGTGCACCGGTTTTGTTTGTGAAGAAGAAGGATGGATCAATGAGAATGTGTATAGATTACCGGCATTTGAATAAAGTTACTATCAAGAACAAATATCCATTGCCGAGAATTGATGATTTATTTGATCAGCTTCAGGGTGTCAGGGTGTTTTCGAAAATTGATATGAGATCGGGCTACCATCAGTTGAAGATTAGGGCGTCCGATGTTCCTAAGACAGCCTTTCAGATGAGGTATGGGCACTATGAATTTCTGCTGATGTCTTTCGGCTTGACTAATGCTCCAGCAGCCTTTATGGACTTGATGAATTGGGTTTTCATGCCTCATCTGGATTCTTTCGTAATTGTGTTCATTGATGATATTCTGATATACTCCCGCAGCCGAGAGGATCACGAACAACACCTCGGTATAGCGCTCCAGACTTTGAGGGATAATCAATTGTATACGAATTTTTCAAAGTGTGAGTTCTAGTTGGATTCAGTAGCTTTCTTGGGTCACATCGTATCAACATAGGGTATTCAAGTAGATACGAAAAAGATTGAGGCAGTCAAGAACTGGTCTAGACCCACTACAACCACGGAAATCAGGAGCTTCTTGGGTTTGGCAAGTTACTACTGTCATTTTGTGGAGGGGTTTTCATCTATAGCAGCCCAACGAATAAATTGACTCAGAAAGGTGCCCATTTAAATGGTTGGACGAGTGTGAGGCGAGCTTTCAGAAGCTCAATACATCCTTGATTTAGCACCGGTGTTGGTGTTACCATCAGGTTCAGGGTCTTTCACGGTATACTGTGATGCTTCCTGTGTTAGGCTTGGAGCGATATTGATGCAGGAGGGTAGGGTGATTGCATATGCGTCTCGGCAATTGAAAGTCCATGAGAAAAATTTCCATGTTCATGAATTAGAGTTGGCATCCATTGTTCACGCATTGCAGATTTGGAGGCACTATCTTTATGGTGTGCCGTGTGAGGTTTTCACGGACCATCGCAACCTCCAGTACTTATTCAAGCAAAAGGATATTAACTTGAGGCAGAGGAGATGGTTAGAGTTATTGAAAGATTATGACGTCACTATATTGTATCATCCGGGGAAGGCCAATGTAGTGGCCGATGCATTGAGTAGGAAAGTGGTGAGTATGGGCAGCCTTGCGTTCATTCCAGTCGGTGAGAGACCATTAGCTTCATATATTAAGACTTTGGCTAATCAGTTCGTGAGGTTGGATATTTCGCCCATCAGTGTTCTAGCTTGTACAGTCGCTCGGGCTTCTCTATTTGAGCATATTAGATATTGGCAGGATGACGACCCGCATTTGATGGTCCTTAGGGACAGTTCAGCACGATGGTGCCAAGAAGGTTACAATTGGAGATGACGGTGTTTTGAGGATGCATGGTCGTATATGTGTGCCTAATGTTGATGGGCTTCATGAGTTGATCCTTGAGGAGGCTCACAGTTCTAAGTATTCTGTTCACCCGGGTGCTGCCAAGATGTACCAAGACCTGCGACAACATTACTGGTGGTGAAGGATGAAGAAGGATATTGTTGCTTATGTGGCTCGTTGTTTGAATTTCCAACAGGTAAAGTATGAGCATCAGATACCCAGTAGTTTGCTTCAGCAGATAGAGATCCCTGAGTGGAAGTGGGAGCGTATCACTATGGACTTCATTCTTGGACTCCCACAGACTCAGAGGAAGTTTGAAGTCCTTTGGGTCATTTTGGATAGGCTGACTAAGTCAGCACACTTCATTCTTATGACAGTTACTTATTCTTTGGAGCGGTTGGCAGAGATTTATATTCGGGAGATCGTCCGTCTTCACGGTGTGCCCGTGTCTATTATTTATGATCGGGGTATGCAGTTTACCTCGCACTTTTGGAGGGAAGTTCAGCGTGAGTTGGGTACACTAGTGGAGTTGAGCACAACATTCCATCCTCAGACAGATGGTAGTTCGAGTGTACTATTCAGATCTTGGAGGATATGCTCCGCGCCTGTGTTATTGACTTTGGAGGTTCTTGGCATCAGTTCTTGCCGTTAGCAGAGTTTGCCTATAATAACAGTTACCAGTCGAGCATTCAGATGGCTCCCTATGAGGCATTATATGGTAGACGGTGTAGATCGCAGTTAGATGGTTTGAGCCAGGAGAGGCTCGGTTATTGGGTACATACTTAGTTCAAGAGGCCTTAAATAAGGTCAAGGTTATACATGATCGACTTCGTGCAGCTCAGTCTAGGCAAAAGAGTTATGCCGACCGTAAGGTCTGTGATGTGGCGTTCATGGTTGGAGAGGGAGTATTAATTTGGGTATCACCCATGAAGGGTGTTATGAGATTTGGGAAGAAGGGTAAGTTGAGCCCTAGGTATATCGGGCCATTTGAGATGTTTGAGAAAGTGGGGGAGGTAGCTTATAGACTTGCGTTGTCTCCAGGCTTATCCTAAGTTCATCCAGTATTCCGTGTCTATGCTCCGGAAATATCATGGTGACCCGTCCCACGTGTTAGATTTCAGCTCTGTCCAATTGGACAAGGATTTGACTTATGAGGAGGAACCGGTAGCCATTTTAGACCGGCGGGTTCGTCAGTTGAGGTCAAAAAGTTACCCTTCAGTTCGAGTGCAGTGGAAAGGTCAGCCTGTTGAGGTAGATACTTGGGATTCTGAGTCAGACATGCAGAGTAGATACCCACACTTGTTTGCCAGTTCAGGTAATTTTCTATGTCTGAGGTCCCTAGCCTTAGAAATCAATTTTTGAAAGAAATTGTTTTGCTGGATAATTAAGAAAATAAAGAAATGATTTAATGTGTGAAATCGTTGGTATCAGGCCCGTAATTTGGTTCCGGAGCCCGGTACAGGTTTGTTATGATATCTAAGTCCTATATTTGAAATTTGGTGAGAATCAGAGTTGATTTGACGTGATTCGGACGCCCGGTTAAGAAATAGTGAAATTGAAGAGTTCTTGAGAAAACATGAGTTTTGAGGTTAAATTCGTAGTTTTTTAATGTTATTTTGGTGATTTGATCGCACGAGAAATTCCGTATGATATTTTTAGACTTTCGTGCATGTTTGGTTTGGAGACCCGAGGCCTCGGGTGAGTTTTGGGTAGGCTACGAAGTGTTTAGACTTAGAAAATCTCAGCTGTGCATCTGGTGTCTGTCACCAGGTCTCTGATCTCGCAATTGCGAGATCAGGCTTCACAATTGCGAAGTCTGCAGGCCTGGGAAATGCGAAGAATTATATCGCAAATGCGAAATCAGCTTGGGAAGCCCATGTCCGCAAATGCGAACCACCCTTCGATTTTGCGAAGGGACAGAAGTCGCAAATGCGACATTTAGGTCGCAAATGCCAAGGAAACAGGAATTTGAAGGGTTCGCAATTGCGAACCCCTGATCGCAATTGCGATAACCGCAGCCTGTTAAGTGAGATTTTAGACGGGATTTTCACCCATTTATCAATTCTCTCAAACCCTAAACCTCTATAAGCGATTTTTCAAAGACCCAAACTTCTCCAAATCATTGGTAAGTGATCTCTAACTAATTCCTATCAATCCTTAACAACGTTTTACAAGATTTCATCATAGAATCTAGAGTTTTCATGGTAAAAATTGGGATTTTTGGGTAGAACTTAGGAATTTCAAAATTTGGGAATTTAGACTTCGAATTGAGGTCGGATTCCAAAATTAATTATATATCCGGGCTCGGGGGAGAATGGGTAAACGGGTTTTGGTCCGAATCTCTAGTTTAGACCAAGCGGTCCCAGGGTCGATTTTTGTATTTTGATAAGAAAACATAGGAAAACCGTAGTTTTTCATTAAAAGTTAATACCTTTAGCAATGATTAATGATATCGAACCTATTGTGATTAGATTCGAGCGGGTTAGAGGCAAATTCTAAAGGAAAGATGTGCTTTAGCAGTGAATTGCTTGTGAAACCGAGATAAGTGTTTGGTTTAACCGTTTACAATTCATTATATTCATGTCTTGATTGTTTCATGATTTTGATGCCTCCATGTCTATTTGGGTTCGTCAACTCGTTGTTAAGTATTGGTTCAAGTATTTTGGAAGTGTTAGTCGTTCCTTTGGCTTCATTGTGGTACATGAAATATTGTGCTGGTTGACAGTGTTTTACGATACATTCCGGTTGGTTTCATTGTGAAATGATAATTGATGAAGTTTATGAATAGTACAACTTTCTGTTTACAATTGTTGAGACATAAATATTGTGAAAGGCTTTGACCTAAATTGTGAAATATTTTACTTAAATAAAGTGATGTGATTGTCTGGTGGGAGCGGGTTTCACTCCGCAACAAGGAGTGATAAGGGTGGACAGGTAGGATCGGGTTGCACACCGCAACAGGAGAAATAAGGGTGATATATATAGGGAGGAGCAATAAGGGTGGACAGGTAGGATCGGGTTGCACACCGCAACAGGAGAAATAAGGGTGATATATATAGGGAGGAGCAATAAGGGTGGACAGGTGGGAGCGGGTTGCGCGCCGTAACAAGCAGCAATAAGGGAGGATATTCATGTTTTACTGATTTTAAACATTAAGACTGGAATACTCACTGTTTATTGTTGTCATTTCATATTCTGCACTTACGGTTATTTTAAATTGAAACTCGGAAATTTTGATGAGAATTGGTTATAGCTGAGATCTGGAAAGGGTGGCTGAGTTATTTTATTAAATTTTGCAAGTTACCGTTTAATTGTTATTATTTCCTTCTTGCTTTATTATACACTGTTTACAGGTTATATTATAAATGCCTCGTTGTAGCCTCGTCACTACTTTGTTGAGGTTAGACTTGGCACTTACCAGTACATGGGGTCGGTTGTACTGATACTGCACTTTGCACTTCTTGTGCAGATCCAGGTTCCGACCAGAGCTGAGTATTCGAGTAGTAGCTGAGCATTTACATGGAGACACGAGGTGGATCTGCTGGCGTCCGCAGATTCCTGGAGTCTTCTCTACATTATTTAGCTGTTGTTTTGTTTCATTCAAAACAAACATATATATTTCTTTCAGCCCATTTATTTGTAGTACTCTTTAGTAGTTCGTGAACTGTGACACCAGACCCTGAGTAGTTATACATTTAGTATTAGTTCGTGGTTCGTTTTATAATTTCAAATATTATTCATGAAGTCATTTATTGGAAAGTATTAGATTTTCTTTTTATTTTAAAGTATTCTATTGTGTTTAAGTAAACTTTTAAGAGAAAATGGTTAATCAAGTTCTAACATTGGCTTGCCTAACAAGTGTGTTGTTAGGCGCCATCGCGATCCCGAGGGATGGGAATTTGGGTCGTGACAACGTGGCATCACCATAAAGAGCGTGGCTCACACTCGTTAGTCTTTAACTGGTCTAGGGTTAAGGAGGGTGGAACAAAATTCACTTGCAATGTGTTTAGGGGGTAAACAAACACCCGTTTAGTTAATGTCACGGCCCAATTTCCCCTCTGTTGGGTATCATAATGGCACCTAGTCTTAGGGACTAAGACTAACATTTACTGAATAACAAAAATAATAAAGGAAATCTAACAGTCTCGATATAGAAATCTTTACAGAATTTACAATTTCCCAAAACCGGTAGTACAAGTCATGAGCTCTACAGAGTTTACTACAACTTCTAAATACATATGTTTGGAAGTAAGTTAAAACAGTGTGAATACAAAATAGGAAGGTGACTCCGAAGCCTGCGAACATGACGACAGGTTTACCTTGAGTCTCCCCAGCAAGAATCCGCACAACTACTAACGATCAATACGTGGGTCTGCACAAAAATGTGAAAAAGTATAGTATTAGCACACCACAGCGGTGCCCAGTAAGTATCAAGACTAACCTCGGTGAAGTAATGAGGAGGACTAGTCAAGACACTCACTGGTCTAATAAACTTGACAAGCATAAGTATAGGAACAACCGTGCATGATTTCTACATAGAACTATGCATATGACTAACAATACAGTAATCACAATAAGAAAGGAAAAACGATAAGTACCAGCGGAATACCATAATAATAATAACATAAGAGTGAGCAGAAACATAACTTAAATCCGAAATCGCAGATACAACAGGGAAAAATAATTACTCAGCAACTATGACAGCTCTCACATCAGATTTTAGTCAAAAACTTCACGAAGTACCAAACCTCGGATAAATTACAACTCACGAGTCTCACTACCTGAACCCTAACACTTGGCATTCTGTGCCCTCATCACACCTCATAATCATGCTGACAACCCACGTGCCGAATAAAGCCATTCTTATATAGAAAGCGAGTAAACCAGGGTGTGCATCTATACTCAACAATATCAAGAAAACCACTTATCCGTTAAGGGTACTTATCCACGTGTATCCTTGTGCAAGTGTCCTAACATAGTTCATACCCGCTAGTAATCATAAGGAAAATAACGGACAACACGTAGAATGTTTGTAGAACAGAAGGATCTCTCGGAATACCGTTCCGTAGTCCCAAAGTAAATATGTAGGGGGATCTCCCGGAATACCGTCCCGTAGTCCCAGAGTAAATATGCAGAACATGGGGATCTCCCGGAATGCCGTTCCATAGTCCCAAGGTAAATATGCAGAACATGGGAATCTCCCGGAATACCGCTCCGTAGTCCTAAAGTAAATATGCAGAACATGGAGATCTCCCGGAATACTGTTCCGTAGTCCCAAAGTAAATATGCAGAACATGGGGATCTCCCGGAATACCGTTCCATAGTCCCAAAGTAAATATGCAGTGCAACCAACAGAGATAACAGTTACAACATAACAGAAACCTCGTACATCACTGCAACAAGTACAACAACAACAATGACAGTAATACAAAGTACGATGAGTAAATCAACTCAAGAACTTTAAATCACAAAGAAACGGTAGAACTCATTCACAAGGAATAACCACAGTAAAGAATGCTAGGCGTAAAGAGAACAACTTAACAAGGAAAAGCTAAAATGTAGCAACAATTCCACAATATTCAAGTCAACAATAAGGAAGCCAACACGAGTCAAAAGTTCCAAATAAAGGCAAGTCAACTAAGATATAGGTTATCTAAACTCCTTTTGAGGTTGAGAAATTACAACGGATATTCAACAATTCAATTAAGGATAACCAACAAACGATAATTATAACTCCAATTAAGACTAAACAATTATAGGATGGCATAATAATAATTTCAATTAAAGATAAGAAGTTATGAAAAGATAGCATGGCGATAGAAGAGGTAAAAGCTCCAGTTAAGTCAAATAAGAGTCAAATAGACAATAAGAGTGAATCCTAAAGCAATTAACTCAAATTAAAGCATGTAGAGGTGAAACTAGCAAATCAGAACTCAAATGTATCAAGAACAACTTCATACACAGTGAATATAAGGACATAAAAACCCTAAAAGGCTAACTTTCCACAAATAAGTCAGAGCACACACTCGTCACCTCGCGTACACGGACTACAATCAACATATAAGACTCAAATCCTAAGGGGTAGTTCCCCCAGACAAGGTTAGGCAAGATACTTACCTCAAAGAAGACAAACTGGTACTATAAAATGAACTTCTCGGATGAAACGACCTCCGGACAGCTCAAATCTAACCAAAATAACTTCAAAGCACAAATAAAACATATAAGAAACTATTCTGGATCATCAAGTCTCAATCTTTATAAGAATCTAAAAATCGACCCAAAACTCGACCCCAGGGCCCGCACCTCGGAACCCGACAAATTTTATAAAACTTGAACACCCATTCCGCTACGAGTTCACCCATACTAAAATTATCAAATTCCGATACAATTTCGTCCCTCAAATCGTGATTTTTCATTTAGAAAATTTTCTTCAAAAACCAACATTATCCTCAACTCAAAACACAAATTAAATGACGAAAATGAAGATAAAATCATGGAATATGTTAGGTTCTAGGTGAAGAACACTTGCCTAATAGATTTGCTTAAAAACCCCCAAAATAAGCTCCCAAATCCGAAGTTTAAAACTCAAAATATGAAGAAATGACCAAACCCTCGACTTATATGATTCTGCCCAGCATTTCCGCACTGCGGGCAATTAAGCGCATCTATGCAATCACATTTGCGAGAAACGTTCGCATATGCGAAGTTAACTTACCAGGCCCAGGTCCGCATCTACAGACGACATAGCCCCACCTGCGGCGCACAAAAGCGAATAACAGGACCGCATAAGCAGACTCCTTCGCAGATGCGATCACAGAACCATCGAAGCAGCCTTCGCACTTGCGTGCCAACATCCGAAGAAGCGGGCTAGATCCCAGTACTCAAAGATCGCAGAAGTGACCAGGCTCACGCAGAAGCGGAGCCGCACTTACGCTCCAAAGTGTCGCAGGTGTGAGATACCAGAGCCAGACCTGACCAATAATATGAAAAACCTCTATAACTCGTCTGAAACACACCCGAGGCCCTCAGGACCCCGTCTAAACACACAAACAAGTTCTATGACCTAACACGGACCCACTCGAGGTCTCAAATCACATCAAACATCGATGAAACTACGATATGCATCATGAATCGAACTTATCAACTTCCAATTCTTCTAACTTCGAAAACTCGTGCCGAAACCAATCAAACCTACCCGGAATAACGTCAAATTTTGAAGACAAGTCCCAAATAACATAACGAAATTACTCCAACTCTAGAAATCACATTCCGACCCCGATATCGCCAAATTCAACATGGGTCAAACTTCTCCATTTTCCAAACTTCAACATTTTCCAACTTTCACCGAATTGCCTCATATTACTCTATGGACCTCCAAATCCAAATCCGGACGCACGCCTAAGTCCAAAATCACCATACGAAGATGCTGACATCATCCAAAACTCATTCCAAAGTCGTTTACAGAAAAGTCAAATTCTCACCGCTTAAGCTTCCAAACTAGATTCCTTCTCCCAATTCGACTCCGAATCATCCCGTAACTGAATTCAACCATGCACGCAAGTTGATACGCATAATATGACCTTACGCCGCCAAACGAGCTTAAATTCTCAAAACGACCGGTCGAGCCATTACAATTAAAGTGTTCAAACCTATTTTTGGACAACTTTAAAGGGACCTTTATGTATTTTGCCTTAGAAATATTTAATCTTCGGGCTTCAGTGTCTTGGATAGTAGGTCAGAATTTAGATGGACTGTTCTGCTTTTTGCCAAGTTTTTATTTTTTATGCCAAAATGGCTTTTCAAAATTAGATGATTTAGAAGCTTGGCCAAACAGGCTATGAAATTGCTCATAAATATGGAGAATCACTCTGAAATTAGGCGTACTAAGTCAAATGGCCATTATCGTGGTTTAAGCTAGTAAGGAGTTATGTTCGCGCGTACTATTAACGGCAAAAGGTACGTTGAGCGACGAATGCCACTTTAACCATGAGTCAAGGTTAATATAAGTAAGGTGGGAAAAAAAGGTTAATAAAAGTGCTACGTATATGATACCCGAATTAGAACACTTGTATCTTATTTGAAATTCAAAACAGCTAAACATTTCAGGGGAGTTGTGGTTAATGAAGCTCCTTTTGGTTAGGATGAACCAAGGTTAGATTTTGATTTTCAATGTGAATTTGGATAGTGAACACTTGGGATGATAAAAATAAAATTTAGAGCCTGTTTGGAGGCCACATGAGAGTTGTAATTGGGTGTAATTTGATGTAATTACATACTTTGACATGTTTGTTTGACCAAGTAGTTACTTGGTTGGTAAAGAATTGGGTATAATTAGAAGGGAGTAATTACACTCTCCAATTTTCATGGGAGGGTAAAGAATTGAGTGTAATTATAACGACAACCTTTTCAACTTTTTTTCTTTCACTATTATATTATTCATTTGGGAAACAAAAAACATAGAAACGACAATTGATTTTTTTTTCTTAACTTCACGATACCTTGACATTTATATGCAAGATAAAGGCTACAATATTAGTCAGGTAAAAAATACTAGTCAGTTTTATGTTACGATATTATTTATATGGAAGATATCAATTATTTTTATGATATTATTTATTACTTTATAATTATTTAATATATTTTATGTAAAAGAATATACATTTTTAATATATAATATGTAATATCTATCATACATATAAATATTTATCACACAACGAAAATGTTTATCTTGAAAATGGTAATGCCAATTATATTTGATTTTGTGGTTCTAAAAATATGTGATTTATTTTAATACCAGTTGTTAGGCAATAGATGTTGAGTGTGAGTTTGGAAAATAAGGTAAGAGTAAAGGAAAGTAGCGATATGCAAACCAAGCTATTACAAGACAAGGTCTCGAGCTGGCCGAAGCAGGGCCTCGAGGTCGAGCTAGAATGCTTAATAAAGCACAGTCGATGAAGGAATAACAACGTGGAGGGCCTCGAGGATAGCCCTTTATAATCAATAATGAGCAATGAATGAAGAACAATTAGTGAACACAATAAATGGAAAACAATAAATCTGTAGAATGAATATTTGAGCACGTTTAGGTAAGAGAGCAGAGAATATTCTTGTTGTTGTATTGAATATTCATGTATCCTAAAAAATGATAAGGGTCCCCTTTATATAGGAGGGAGAATCCCAATACAGTACATGTGTAATTATTACAAAGAAATGCAGCTGGTACAACTATTTAATGGCTATGTATGGACTTGTACTATTCTTGCAGACATGGTCAGCTCTAACCACGTGCCCTAGGGAATTTATCGCCTTTCCATGATGGTCATCGATTTATGCTGCCCCGAGGTCGAGCATAGGGAACCTTCGATATGTTCCCTCGGTGTCAAGCTTCGACTCTACTTCGAGCTTCTCGAGGTCGGGCGCGAAATGCCATGGTGGTCACAAAATCGGACTCTCCGATTTTAGTCGTATATAGATAGTTCCTGGCTCCCCGCTTTTCTTAGAATGAAATGATAAGGAACGACCTCGAATTCTTGCCTCTTCGATATCCCCATTATGATGTCAACCACGTGAGATCATTAATTGATTTGACAGAAGGGTGCACAATGGTCGTCGTTAGCACGGTTATCGAAAAGCCCACGAACCGTTATTGGTTGACCTTTCCACTCCTCTATCATGCTTAAACGGTTCCTATAAATACTTCAATTTCTCATCCTATAAACTTTCGCAATACCTTCAAGCCTTCACATCTTCGCTAACAGTTCTTTTTGCTTTCATGCTTCTTCTGCATTCACTTCTTCATCTTCTTGCTTTGAAAATTTGTTATAGCCATGGACAAAACTTCTAAAGAGGTCCCTCAAAAAGAGGGAACCACTTCTTCGTCATGCCTGTCTAAGGGAAAATCAAAAACACCCCCCCCCCCCCCCCCCCCCCCCCAGTATTGAGGAGTGCATTCCTGGTCCCTTCGAGACGATCTCCGTTTTCAAAATCGAGAAACCCCCTTCAACATCGGGCCGATGTGAGCCCATGTCTCGGTACATAAGTGTAGTGATAAGTGTGAAAAAGGTAAAGATAGATTGCCGCTGGGGGAAGCGGTTCAAGTAGAAATCCCTCCATCTGAGGAAAGCATAGTTACACATAAAGCTGGCTTCCTCATCTTATATACGTATCCTTTCACTTTAGGCCCCATAGATTCTTCTTCTCCACTGATAGACCCGGTGATCCTCAGTTTCTGTCGTAAGTATCGAGTGACGCTTGGCCATATTTATCCTTCTTTCTGGAGAATTGTCTATATGATTAGATATTTTTCCAACATGGCCTCGTCTCTATCGATGGGGCTTAGTCAAGCTGCAGCGCCAATCTGCCAAAGCATTTTTTGCCTGCATCGACGAAGACAAAGACCGGGGATGGATGAGCCGGTTTGTTTGAGTCAGGTCCTCGGACCTCATCCCTGCCGAGAAGATGACATTCCCGGAGGAATGGAACATGAGACGTATGTGTCCCTATATCGAGCATGTTTTATCACCTAAATCACCTTTTTTTCCTCTTCTGAATTGACTCATTTCTTTTTTACTTGATTGTCTTCTGATTGCACAGCCACCGTGTGGTTTCCCGACACGGTCCAGGACCTCCCGGGATGGGTCAAACTCTTAGACTCCGCCTTCCCGTATAGCAAGCGCGTTTGGCGCGATTTGTCCAAGACGTGATGGCAGGCCAAGAATCATGGTAAGCCCTTACCACTGTTACTTCTGAGTTCTTTATAAGTAGACTTCATGGATCTCAGATTTTATGTTTGTTCAGGCCTCAGGGAAGCCGTTTCAATGAGACCAGCTCCTCCTGGCGAAGAAGAGGCCCAAAAACCCGCCAAGGGCAAAAAGAGGAAGAAGGAGACGCTGGTGGAGTCTCCAAAATCAAAGAAACCTAAGGCTCAAAAGCCTAAGATCGATGCCACGATCGTGACCTCGGCAACTGCAGAAGCCTTGGTACTAAATACGAAGATGATGACAGTTTACCTTTGGTATAAAGGGTGAGACGAAGCACTGATGCTTCGAAAGTTACTGGGCAGAAGACTGCCGCGTCGAAGGTGGCCAATGCGGACCCACCTCGTGTTGAGGAGACCCTCGAGGAGGGTTTGGGTGCAGTCCTCGAGCCAACCGTCGGACATGATACAACCTGTGCCGATGAACACCCGGTTGGAGGAGCCAACACTGAGACTCTTCTAGGGCGAGAGGAAGCTCTGATAGAGGTCGATGCCCTGGGCGATTTGCAATCGGGCCCATCCTTTTCACCAGGGCTAATTCGGGATGCCCAGAACAGGGAAGATCCCGATGTTGGGGCCTCTTAGGGAGAAGATGATTTATTCAAGGACTACTTCGTCAGTGTTGAAGAATACGCCTATCTCAATGCCCCTGTAACTCTTGAGGAGGCCACGAAACTCCAAAAATTGGTAACTTCTTGACATACTATTTGTGCTTTCAAGTTTTTATTCTTGTTTTTCTAACTTCTCTCCTCTGTGCTTTAGGTCACGACGCTGTATGATCAGGCTTTCTCTTAGCTACAAGATGAGCTGACTTGTCGTGAGAAGGAGCTTGAGAAGCTCATATCAGAGTCAAATGAGCTGAAGGCTTTATATGCCTGAAAAGAGGATGAGTTGATCGACCTCCGAGCAGGCTCATAGAAGGCGCTTCAGGAGAGGGCTAACTTCATCGAGTAGGTAATCTGGTATTCATGAGCTTGTCTTTCATTATTATAACTTGGTGCTTATTACCTCAGTTCTGCATTTGTATATTGAGCAAAAGGACGCCCTGGCGGGGCAGCTTCGGGAAGAGATCGCGGCCAAAAATGCCGAGATCGTAGAGTTGAAACGACACAATGACATCGTGGCCTCGGAGAGGGACATTCTTGGGGAAGAACTAGACTCGACTCAGAATTTTTTTGAGGTGCTCAAGAGAAGGCTGTCGCGTTATCCATGGCCAAGTCTGAGGCTGATGCATTCGTATCCTCGTACAAAAAGGATGTTGTCGCTGCAAATAATCGGGCCAGAGAGATATTCGAAGAGGCCAAGATCAAACTGGCCCAGGCCGTTGCTCATGCTCGTTTGGAAGCTAGGAGGCAGGCCTTTGAGGAGGTGCACGCTAGGGGTTTCGATCTCTCTGCTGAGATCGAAGAAGCCAAGGCCTTGGAAGATGAATCAGCAGTTCCGACTACTTCGGATGAAGGCTCGGCAAGCGACCCGGGAAGTAGTGAGGATGAAGAATAGAATATTTTTCCCTTTTTTCTTCTTCGTTTTAGTATGTAGGCTCCTCGAGGGAGTTTTGTAAATATTCTTCTTGTAAATACATTTTTGGAATGCAAAGGATCCTTTTATTTTATGTCTTCAAAGTTTGCCTTCTAGTGTTTACGCAAAAGTTGAGGTTCGAATTTTGAATTTAACTCCTTCGAGCCTGGTCTCGAAGTAATAGAGACCCTTGGGGTCGGATTGTTCAGATTACAGCCGCACGCCTTCCCGAGGTCGGTTAAGTAGGGGGACGATTTGGTCTCCGATCCTTTGAACGTTGTATGCTAACGTCATTCTCGTGACATGACCGTGAAGTGACCGAGCTGGTCCCGTCGGTTCATTTCCCAAAAAGCCATAATGTCTTTGTCAGAGCTGATTGGCTATCAGAGTAGATGAATAGTCGCCGCGCTTCTTATATATGCTTGCTTTTTATTTATTGAGAGCTTTGCTGTTTGCAAAACTAGTCTTCTCTTTTAGAGTTCCTTTTCTTGCATCATTTCTTCTGCTATCTCAGTTTGAAGCTTTCGCCTGAGTTTTTATCTTCCTTTCCTTGTTTCGAAGGAGTAATGGCTTCCATGCCCAAATCTGCTCACCAAGAAGAGGAAGTTCCACCTCTGCTTCCTGCCCGGCCGGTGGTACACTGCCGGGCGTTCGGCGAGCTAACCTCGAGTTGTTTCGTCTCGAGGAAGGATTTCATGTTGGAGAGACCTCTCGATGTTCCAGGCCATTGAGAGCATGCATTTAGGTTCATTCCATCAATAGAAGAGAGACACCTCAAGGCCGTGAGGAGAGATTGCGGATGGGGAGAATAGGTGATGATGCAGATACTCTCTCGGGAAGAGGGTATCATGGCCCATGTGGAGGGTTTCTTGAATGTATACACGTACCCCTTTACGTTGGGCCCTCTCGACCGAGTCGTGGTCGAGTTCTGTCAAAGATATCGATTTACCTTGGCTTAGGTGCACCCGTCATTCAGGAGGATAGTGATGATGCTAGGATTCTTTGCTGAGAAGTTCGAGCTCGAGTTCACCCTCAGCCACCTCATCAGATTGTATCGACCTTTACACTACCGAGGTTTGATCCCTTTATGACGTCGATCCACCAGGCCCTTTATTGTCAGTGATGATGAGGATAGGGACTGAGGGTGGATGAGCCGGTTTGTCCGAGTGAGGACTGTCGATATTATTCCTGCGGAATTTCTGTCGTTTCCCGAGGAATGGAATTTTACACGTAAGTGATATGCTGTACTTTATCATTTTTTGTTCTTAGTGGAGTTACTCCATAAGAATGTTTTCTTTCTTTCTTCACAGCGACCCCATGGTTGCCATACGAGGTCCCCGATCTGACGGATTGGACTCGAAAACTGGCAGCTAGTTCAACATACGATGAACGCAAGTGGCGCGATTCGTCAAAGGGCAGATGGGAAGCAAAACACCATGGTATGTGATGTATGGTTCCCTTCTTAAGGAACACTTCTTTCTATTCCCATTAATTTCTTTTCTGCAAGCATTTGCGAATTTTCTGAGGTAAGACCATGTCCTCTCGGGGAGGAGGAAAGACCTTTGGCTTCGGAGCCAAGTGAAGATAATAAAAGGAAAGGATCCTCGAGGGACGAGGATGTTCAAAGTGAAGCAAGGCCTACCCGGAGGCACAAAGAAGATGCTGCCACTGGGGAAAACCTTATATTCATCGGCCGGTATACGAGCGGCGATACAACTGAAAAAGATGGCACCACGTTGACGTCCAGGACCGAGAAGTCTCCCGAGGAATATGAGCTTGCTAAACCCGGGGTCTCTACATCAGGGAGAGGTTCCTCGAGAAGGAAGGAGTGAAGATCCTTTGCCACCATCTTCTACTCCCTTCGAAGGTACTTTGAGGGATGTTCGGGGCCAGGGGCCACCTAGATCAAGTAGAGTTCCGAGTGATCACGTTACCATTCAGAGTGGTTCAACTGGGGCCAATGGGACCAGACCAGTAGACGCGCACTCGACCTTTTAAGAGGCCCAACGGCTATGTTCTATGGTGAGCTTCGGTGAACTTTGTGGCTTTCTCAGCTTCCTGTTTTCATCTTTTAAACTGAAGTTTCTTTTTCATAAGCCTTCGAAAAACTCAAGTCCGAGCTGCTTCGCTGCGAGGCCAGGTTATGGAAAGCCTTGGACGAGGAGAAATCTCTCAGGATTCTTTGTGATAAGAAGACAAGAGAGTTGATACACCTTTGATCGGAGATGAATCGAAGTCGAGCTTACGAAGGCAACCTCGAGAAAAAGGTAATCTTTATTTTGAGGGAATGTAGTCTTCTTCCCCTATCTTCAGAAACTAATGTTTTGATATCTCAGTAGCAGAGAAAGACGGAGGTGCTAGAACGCCTTTGGGGCAAAGTCAGCCAAGCTAACTTTGAATGCAACGAATTGAAGGCACAGATTGATGCTCATGTTCCGGCCAAAAGGAACGCTTTAGCTAAGGCCTCCTCCCTCGAGATACAACTCTGCAATGCCCGGGAAAGCGGCTCGGTTCAAACGAGCAGGATTGCAAAGCTTGAGACAGATCTTTTGAAGATGAAGTCCGAGGTTGTGGATGCTCGCTCCGAGGCCGACGAGGCTCGAGAAAAGGCCGATAGGAAGGTGGCCATTTATCTGAAATATGCCGTTGAGGCTCGTATGAAGTTGAAGGAAGCTTCCGATCGAGAGAGACTGAGCAGTGATTATGCCCGATGCAAATCCCGGAAAGAATCCCTCGAGGAGATTCATGTCAGGGGCTTCGATCTCTTGGAGGAGATAGAGCAGGCCAAGGCAGATGAGTTCGACGCCAAGTTCCTAATTTCTGGCGCTGAATATAACGAGGATTAGGCCGATAAGGGAGCTAGTCCCGAGGGATTTGATGGAGGCATAGTCCCCGAGGGGGAGAAGGATTGAGTCTATGAGAGTAGATTAGGCTTTTTCTCCTGATTATTTGTATAAGGCTCTCTGTGAGAGAATTGTAAATGTAACTTTGTATCGTTACATATATAAAAAGAAACCTTTTGGTTTTCCCTTAGTATGAGTTTCCATTTGCTTGTGTCTTCGTTTCTATTTTGAATTTTGATGCTCGTTAATAGCTAGTCTGATGAGTTGGACTTTGAAATGAAACCCTTGGGGTTTTGTCCTCGATGAGCAATTGACAATAATTGATAGTTAAACGTTTATGGCTCAGTCCTCGAGTCTGGTTTCGACTCGAGCTCATCGACCCTTAGGTTTTTAAATCGTCCCTGAGGCTCTTTAGGCTGGCCCTTAGGCTCTTACGCAGTGGCCCTGAGGCTCTTTTTAGATAGGCCCTGGGGCTTTTTAGGCTGGTGCTTAGGCTCTTACGCATTGGGTTGATGCGACCTCTAATACGACTATAGTTTTCCCCTGCTAAAGACTTTTTGAAGTTTTTGTTCGTCCGACTCTTCGACGGCTCGACAAGAACCTCGATTATGAGTCGATATCTGACGATAAATGAGCACCTTAGGAGGTTTGCTCGAAGGCTAAATTTTCGAAGCCGTTCTATTATTTAGAGCTGATATGATCCAAGCTCTTTTGCTTATGCCGAGGGTATACTTATTAAACGGTTCTTTTCGAAGTAATTTCGAAGTATTTGAAGTCCTGTAGTTTTATGGCGGCGGTCGGACGTCTCCGAGCCGTGTTAATTTGGCCGGAGCCTTTTGATATGACCGTAGCCTTCTAGTCCCCGAGTGAGGTAGTCTCGGCATCTATATCGAGGGTATGCCTTTTTAGGGGTCTTACAAGTTCGAATATATAGCCTTGAATTTAATATCGGGATTATGTCTTTTTAAGGTCTTACAAATTCGGGCATGCGTTGTTGAGGTCTTACAGATTTGGTGTTGCCTCATTGAGGGCTTATGAATTCAATGTTGCCTCGTTGAGGGCTTACAGGTTCAATGTTGCCTCATGGAGGACTTACGAATTTGATGTTGCCTCATTGAGGGCTTACAAGTTCAATGTTGCCTCATGGAGGACTTACGAGCTCGAGGTTGCCTCGTTGAGGGCTTACGAATTCGAGTTTAGATGGCTCGGAGAGCTGACTGTTGATGACAGTCCCCGAGTGTTCGGGATTTTCTGGCCTTGGAGTCGTTTCTTGTGAAAATAGCCAACTTCTTTGAAGCGCAAAGTGTTTTGATGATAAAAGATACTTCTTCGATTACTTGGTACAAGCATACATGTTTTCGCCATCGAGGGTTCAATTATTCTACGCGGACACGGTTTATTCGACCGTTTGGTCTGATACATCATTCTCCTGTTGAGACCCTCTTTGGCATATTCAGATTTCTTCGAGGAGGTGATCTCCCAGGGGGATGCCCCCTGATATTTGAGGTTGATTGAAAAGAAGCCTTGAATACTTGATGAGTTTTCCTTAGGTAGCATATGGATGTTTCCTCATTAAAAACCTCGTCGGTAAAACCCATTTGGGATAAAATTCGATCTGAGGGAAAAAGAGGGCAACACATGCTTTAAAACCTAAGGTGTTCGAGCTGCAGGGTGCTTCGATTCCTCTCAATCGAACACCTGCACATATGTTAGTGTAAAACATAAACGAAAAGGGAGAGGGTTGTACCTTGGTAGTGTTCGAGCCTTGATATGCTTCAATTGCTCGTTCTGAGAACGCGGCACGGTCCTTTATTTGTTCATTCGGGTGCAGCCGAGAATGTAGTTTTTGATTGCTACTTGGATGTTTGCTTGTCCTTTGGCTCCTTCGATGTAGAAGGAGTCGATGCTAGTGCCACATCATGCACTGCGAAAATCTCTCTTGCTGCATGATGCTCCTCGTATACTATTTTTATTTTGTCCTTCGTTTGGAACTTCATCATTTGATGAAGGGTTGATGACACTGCTCTCATGCAGTGTATCCACGACCTTCCAAGTATGGCATTGTACCTCATGTCACCTTCGATGACATGAAACTTGGTATCTTGGATTGTGTCGGCCACGTTGACCGGGAGGATGATCTCCCATTTCGTTGTCTCACTCGCCATATTGAGTCCATTGAGGACTCGATAGGCGGCACGATCTGGTCGAACAGCTCGAGCTGTTCTACCACCCTCGACCTGATTATGTTGGACGAGCTACCTGGATCCACGAGCACACGTTTAATTTGAAATTTATTCAAAATAAAAGAAATTACCAATGCGTTGTTATGAGGGTGATACAAGGTCTCGACGTCATCTTCACTGAATGTGAAGGCATCCTCAGGTATATAAATCCGAGTTTGCTTTTCCCTGGTGATGGATATTTTTGTTTGCTTGACAATAGGTTCATGTGGGACGTCGATTCCTCCAATGATCATGTGGATGACGTGTTGTGGTTCTTCTGATTTGTTCTTCTTGTTCGCCTCTCTTTCCCGAAATTGATTTTTAGCTCGATCGCTGAGGAACTCTCGGAGGTGACCTTTACTGATCAGTCAAGCTACTTCTTTTCGGAGCTGTCTGCAATCCTCGGTCCTATGACCGTGAGTGCCGTGATATTTGCACACCAAGTTATGGTTCCTTTGCGAAGGATCCGATAGTATGAGTTTTGGCCACCTGGTATCTTTGATTTTACCTATGGCCGATACGATGTTTGAAACATCAATGTTGAAGTTGTACTCAGATAACCGGGGTTCCTCCACCGGCCCTGTGTGCCTGTCAAACCCGACTTTGTTCACGAGTCCCTGAGCATTCTGACCTTGATTCGTCGTTCGATCATTTCGAGGTATATTGCGCTTCAGTGCATTTCTTCGATCTTCGGTGTACAGTTGGTACCTTTCCTTTCTTGGCCTAGGTTCTCTCTCTAGAAACCTTAATTCCTTCAATTCGCTAAGAGCCTGCTAGGATACACTGAGCCCGAGGGGGCTCCCAAGTGGTCGTCCTCGACCCTGATCTTTGATTGATACCGGTTGTCAACATCCGCCCAAGTTACGGCGGGATATTCAACCAAGTTCTACTTTAGCTGCCTTGAAGCTATCGAGCTCCGTTCGTTCAAGCCCTGAGTGAAGGCCTGCACTGGCCAGTCATCGGAGATTGGTGGTAATTCCATTCGCTCCATTTGAAAGTGAGATACAAATTCTCTTAGCATCTCGTTTTCTCTCTGTTTGATTTTGAAGACGTCGGACTTCCTTGTAGCGACCTTGATGGCACTGACATGTGCCTTTATAAAAGAGTCTGCCAGCATGAATAACGAATCTATTGAATTTGGAGGTAGGTTGTGATACCACATCATGGTCCCCTTTGATAGTGTTTCTCCGAATTTTTTCAACAGAACAGATTCAATCTCGTCATCCTTCAGGTCGTTTCCTTTTACAGCACAAGCGTAAGCGGTGATGTGCTCATTGGGGTCCAAGGAACCGTTATACTTCGAGAGATCGGGCATTTTGAACTTCTTCGGGATGGGCTTCGGAGCCGCACTTGATGGGAATGGCTTTTGCACGAACTTCTTGAATCCACACCTTTCAGAATCGGGGGTGCGCCCGGGATTTGATCGACCCTCGAGTTATAGGTTTCCACCTTTTTGTCGTTCACTTCTATCTTCTTTTCGCCTGATTCAATCCTCTTTGTGAGATCCTCGAGCATCTTCATAATAGCAGGGTCGGCTGCTGACCCATTGTTGCTCGACCTCTCCGGTGCCTACTCGACTCGAGGAGCCATTTTTGGTGGTGCTGTGCTTGGAGTTTTTTGATGGCTCTGTAGCTGAGCCATAGCCACTTGTTGTGCCTGCAACATTTCAAAAATGACATGAAGGCTAACTTCTCTTTCCTCCCGAGTTGGAGTTTTCTGCACTTCATGTTGGTTTTCCCGGCGCACACTTCCGTCGGTGTGAGAACTTATATCGACATATTGGGCGTTGCGTGAGCCCACATCCACGGGGAATGGTGCAGCTGTTACCCTAGGGTTTCGCAGTGGTATACCGGCGCCTGAGACAACAACATCGTTCTCTCCATGATCCTCCGGACCGTTGTTTTCATGAGCATTCACTGAGTTAGACATTATTGACCTGAAATCAAATATTCTTGGACAAGAAAAAGTGTAAAGAATGACTTGTGTTTTTCAGTAAACCAACACTAAAACAATCACTATTATTTTTATCCCCACGATGGACGCCAAACTGTTTACCTTAAAAATGGTAATGCCAATTATATTTAATTTTGTGGTTCTAAAAATATGTGATTTATTTTAATACCAGTTGTTAGGCAATAGATGCTGAGTGTGAGTTAGGAAAATAAGGTAAGAGTAAAGGAAAGTAGCAATATGCAAACCAAGCTGTTACAAGACAGTGTCTCGAGCTGGCCGAAGCAGGGCCTCGAGGTCGAGCTAGAATGCTTAATAAAGCACGGTCGATGAAGGAATAACAGTGTGGAGGGCCTCAAGGATAGCCCTTTATAATCAATAATGAGCAATGAATGAAGAACAATTAGTGAACACAATAAATGGAAAGCAACAAATCGGTAGAACGAATATTCTTGTTGTTGTATTGAATATTCATGTGTCCCAAAAAATGACAAGGATCCCCTTTATATAGGAGGGGGAATCCCAACATAGGACATGTGTAATTATTACAAAGAAATACAGCTGGTACAACTATTTAATGGTTTGGTACGGACTTGTACTATTCTTGCAGACTTGGTCAGCTCTAACCACGTGCCCTAGGAAAATTTCCGCCTTTCCATGATGGTCATCGACTTATACTGCCCCGAGGTCGAGCATAGGGAACCTTCGATATGTTCCCTCGGTGTCAAGCTTCGACTTTGCTTTGAGCTTCTCGAGGTCGGGCGCGAAATGCCATGGTGGTCACAAAATCGGACTCTCCGATTTTAGCCGTATACAGAAAATTATTTACATATTAATCTGAAAAAATATTTATTTATTTATGTAATACACTTGTACAATCAAACATGACATATGTAATTACACTCTATTATGTAATAACAAACAAACAAATAATTATAATTACAATAATATGTAATTAACATGGTGTGTAATTTACCACCCTAGTAATTACACAGCCAAGTAATTACACATGGTTTTCCAAACAGATCCTTATAGTTTGTACTTGTTGTGAGCGAAGTTTTACTTTAATGTGAAGAAGTTAGTCCGAACACTAAGGGTGTTCATGGTTCGGTTTGGGTCGGTTTTTCCCAAAAAAGAAACCAAACCAAGTAAGTCGGTTTTTCAAATATTGGAATCAATCCAAACCAATTAAGTCGATATTTCATCAATTCGATTTTTGTCGGGTTTTCCGTTTTTTCGGTTATTTATCAATTTTTTCTTAAATATGGGACATACACTACCAAACGGATATTCCGGCAACTACGTTTTCAACATAACACTATCAAATGAGGACATTGATATATGATTCTAAATTTAAACCTGGAGAAGAAACATCAAAAGTAATGGCCTCGATTTCCTTTCCAAACCTATTACCTACCTTTTTTGTTAAAGAGGTACTTTTTTCATTAGCATCAGCAGTGGGTAAACCTTTACACTTAGATTTAGCCACTGTTAACAAGACAAGACCAAGATGTGCTCGTGTGAAAGTGTTAGTTGACCTAATAGCTGACCTCCCAAAGAAGATCAGGATGAATATAAGACATGACATCACACAAGAAATCATAACAGAATGGATCAACATCAAATACGACTACCTACCTAAATATTGCAAGGAATGTAAATTACAGGGCCATGACATGTTGGAGTGCTGGAAAATACATCCAGAACTCATGGCCAATAAGGCACTAGTTAATGAAAGTACAAAGGGTAAGGAGGTCGAGCCTCACAATGCTAGCAACAACAATAATGGCTTTATAATGATTCTATCAAGTGGGAAAGTAGTGGGAAATCCACACCAAAAGTGGAAAGAGGTTAGGGATAACAGAAACATGCATAGGGGAAATCAAGCTAAAGTAAAGGAAATACTGGTAAAGAACTAGTACCAGCTAATAACCAGGCAACTACTGTGCCTCAGAGGCTTACTATTACAAACCAATTTTCACTACTGGAGGATCACAATGCACATGAACAGGAAAATAATCAAATAATACTTGTGGAGGATGCCAATGTACATAAGCAAGTACATACTGATTCCAAGTTGAATGCAGCAGAACCAACCTTCAAATCTCCTACAAAAGATAAAGGAAACAAAGGTCACAA
>ML273420.1:0-30927 GCA_005239495.1 Nicotiana undulata
ATCAGATGGTGATGCGACTCAAATGCGAACCGCATTTGAGATATGCGATCGCATATTCAACCGTATTTCACTCATTAAACTTGACTCAACTTTCTGTTGCGGTATGCGATCTCTAGGCTCAAAATGCGATTCGCATGTTGCATATGTGATGGCATCCGGCCATTGCTCCCCTCTTTTCTCTTCTTTACTCTCTTTTGCTCAATTTCACTCCAATTTGACCTTAACCACTTCATGGCATCATTTTCCTGCAAATAGAGCAATTATACACTAAAAACGACCTCAAGTTATCATTTAACAATACAAAATCTAATGAGAAAAGGCTGAAATGAGTGGTAAAATCACCACTCATCAGACATCCAACCAAATAACATATTGATCGAGGCTACTACCAATTTCTGGGATGGAGAAAGGGTCATAATCTGTTTTGGCAATGTAGAAATGACTCCCCTCATGTAGGAAATATGAGGATTCGCTAGGTTACTCTGGGATAGTCCTGGTTTGTTGGTGCCAGATAATCGTACTTCTAGGGGGTTTCTTAAAATGATGGGTCTGAGAAAGAATGATGATTTAGTATGCCTGAAGAAGTCCTACATACCTTACGACTTCCTCTCAAACGATATGGACACAGCAAATCCTATCGTATTTTTTATGTTGAGTTCTCCAGTAACGACCTGGTCTGTTGTTACATAAAACCTGAATTATAATTGTTCTTATTGACTTGTTATAGATTGGTTATAATGTAATGGATGTATTAGAGTTGATAGGCTTGAAATCAGAAGGGTCATAGTGAGAGTTTAGTCAACCAGTCTTTAAAACTAGCCTTGCAGTGAGAAAGGTTAACTGAGAGTTGACTTATTGGTAAACGACCTCGGAATGTGGATTTTATGGTTTGAATATCTTTGTTAGGTTATTTGAGACTTAGGAGTATGTTCAGAATAATTTTTAGATGTCCGGTGTAGAATTAAGCTTGAATTGGCGAAAGCTAGTTTTTGGCGATTCCGGTTGGCAGTGGAAAATAGGCTATCGAGGTCGGAATGGAATTCCGAAAGTTGGAACAGGTTCATAATGTCATTTTGGATGTGTCTGCAAAATTTCAAGTCAATCGAAGTTTAATTGGATAGTTTCGGCATCGTTGGTGAATTCTAGAGATATCAAAGTTCTTAGGCTTGAATCCGATGTAAATTTGGTATTTTGATGTTAGTTTTTGTGTTTTCTGAGTGCAACTAAGTTTGAATGATGTTATGAGACGTGTTGGTAAGTTTGGTTGTGGTCTCGAGGGGCTCAGGATTTATTTTGAGTGATTAACAGGCATTTTTGGACTTAGATCAAATGCCGGTTTCTGGTTTTTATGCACAGCAGATTTGTTCGCTGCGATCGCGGGGGAAGGGATGCGATCGCAGTGAGTTAATTTGGGGGCAGGTTCATTTGTGCTATGCGATCGCGTACGGGCTGAGATCACGGAGAAGGGGGAGAGGACCCTCTACGATCGGGAGAGCCAGGGTGCGATCGCATAGGGTATTGGGCGCGTGGGGGATTGGCTGGCAAAAAGCACTGTGCGATCGCATGCTTTAAGCTGCGATTGCAGAGGTTAAAAAGCAGAACACTGTGCGATCGCGTGGATTCGACCGCGATCGCAGAGAGCAAATCACTGGGAAGTATTTAAATATTTCCTCCACGACCTAAACCCTATTTTACACCATTATTGTACGGAAAAGAGCTCTTGGGGGCGATTTTGAAGAGGGAAATTCTTGTTCTTCATAGAGGTAAGTGTTCTAGTAATTAAAACTCGATTATGGGTGATTATAGAGCATAAAACTAGTGTAAATTCATGGAAAATCAGTAGAAAATTTGGGTTTTGGGGCTTGAGATTATGAGACCTTTAGCGGTAGATTTGAGGGGTCAAACGAACTCCGATTTTGGTGTTATTTATATGTACGGACTCATGAGAGGACGAAGAACACTTTTGTATAAAAATTTCTGACTTTCGGGATGCGGGCCCGGGGTCAGGTTTTGACCGGTTTCGGAATTTTGAGTTAAATTCGATATTTTTCAATTGGAATTCGTTCCTTAAGCATATATTGATGATACAAATCTAAACTTGGTATATTTGGAGCCTTCGGAGGTCGATTCGAGAGGCAAGCACATTGCGGAATAGTTTTCGGGCTAGTTTTGAGGTAAGTAATGTCTTTAAATCATGTCCTGAGGGTATGAAACCCCGGACTCTGCACCCTTCCACGGGTTTTGAAATGAAAAGGTGGAAACTTTGGAAACATCTTTCCTGTTTAGGCGACTATTGATTTGTGAAACCGATTTCTAAGCCTATGACTTAAAATAGTATTATTTTTATTATGATATGAATTGGGCTGTAAGCCGTGTTTGGGACCTAGTGTCGACTTGTTTACCCTTCGGGGGTTATGTTTTACAATTTTCTTCACTGATATGTTATGATTTTTGACTCAGTATTTTCAGTGAAATTGTTTTGACAGTCAGAGTATTTTGATACTACTTCTTGAAAATGAAACACTGTTTTGGGGGTAGAACCCGATATATTATGGCCTGAAGGGCAAATTAAGAGTGTCTGACTGAGTGAGGCTGTTGGCCTATATTGTGAGGATGATATGATATGAGTGATACTGCGGGCCTATATTGTGTGTGATTTATGCCATGCTTTTGCTTATAATAGCGCATGGGCTGTAGGAGCCCCTCCAGAGTCTGTAACACAGCCCCAGTGAGCGCCGGTACCGATTGAGTGATGCCCGCGGGGTTTATGATGAGTGATGGTGAGGATGCCTGATGGGCAGAGTGATTGTGAGGTTTCCTGATGGGCAGAGTGATGGTGACGTTGCCTGATGGGTAGAGTGATTGTGAGGTTGCCTGATGGGCAGAGTGATTGTGAGGTTGCTTGATGGGCTGATACTGAAAGCAATTGTTACGAGAAATGATTATGGCCCGAGGGGCAGTTCTATGAATATTCTTACTGAGTTTTCAAACTATGATTTACTTTGATTTCAAACTGGTTTTACTGAGAATTTTATTGAGATATACTGATATTGCACTTGTTTTCAAGGGATTTCTGGAAACTGATTTCGAACTTACTATTTGATGAATACTACATGGTGACTTGGTGTTTTACTGGTTTGTGGAATTGTGTACCTGTTCTGTGTGTTTATATTACTCAGACTGTGATTTATTTTCATTACTACTAAGTTGGCGTACTCATAAAGACTCCATGTGCCTCTGTGCATAGATGCAGGTACTAGCTCGCAGCAGTAGCTGACACAGGTTCGATAGCAGCATTTCACGGGATTTCGAGGTAGCTGTCCAACGTCCACAGCTTCTCCATTTTCCTTCGTCATTTAGTCTTAGCATTTGATTAAGAGACATATATTATAGTTTTAGCAGAGTTAGATTTATTTATCCTTAGATGCTCATGACTATTGACTCCAGTTTTAGGAAATTGTTTAGAGTTATTTATTTCATTATTGGGGGCGCTAGACTTCTATAATTTATTTCTTTATTATGACTGTTGTTTATTGTTATATTGTGAACTGTTATAATTGAACAAATGCGTAGTAAAGTGATGGTTGGCTAGCTTAGCTCCACGATAGGCACCATCACGGCCTATTAGGATTTGGGGTCGTGACAAGTTGGTATCAGAGCACTAGGTAACATAGGACTCAACGGTCATGAGCAGGTTTAGTAGAGTCTTGCGGATCATTACGGAGACGTCTGTACTTATCTTCGAGANTAGGTAGGGGACCAGCCCAAGCAGCAGTCGGGGTAGTACCACAGGATCCTCATATCGTTCAGGATCAGGTTCCCGCCGATGGAGCTCCTGCGGGACAGGCTCAGGTACCGGCAGTGCCTATTGTTATTCCGGGTCTTCAGGAGACCCTGGCTCAGATATTGACGGTGTGTTCCAGTTTAGCTCAGGCAGTTGCTATGTCCACTACTGCCAATGCAGCTCAGACCGGGGGAGGCAATCAGATTCTAGCTGCCCGGACACCTGAGCAGGTTGTACGGGGTATTCAAGCACCAGGAGCAGCCCCAGTTCAGTCGATTACTTCAGCTCAGGATTTTGTGGTCGCTGCTATGCCTGAGGATGAGCAGTGCAGGTTGGAGAGGTTCAGCAGGCTTAAGCCTCTGACGTTCAGCGGTATAGAGGCCGAGGACGCCCATGGTTTTCTGGATAAATGCCAGAGGAAACTACGTAATGCGGGTATTTTGGAGACCAGTGTGGTCTCGTTTGTTACATTTAAGTTTGCGGGTGCTGCTTTTACTTGGTGGGAGTCATTCGAGAGGCGTATGCCGGTTGGTTCAGCACCTCTTACCTGGCAGCAGTTTTCCATGATCTTTTTGGACAAATATGTTCCTCAGTCCCACAGAGAGGAGCAGCGTAGGCAGTTTGAGCAGCTGCGCGAGGGAGAATTATCAGTCATCAGTACGAGATGAGGTTTTCGGAGTTGGCCAGACATGCTTCTGAGATTTTCTCTACTGATAGGGAGAGGATTAGGAGGTTTGTAGATGGTCTTTCGTTTCAGCTTCGGATTTTGATGACCAGAGAGAGGGTGTCTGGAGTCACATTTGAGCAGGTTGTTGATACTGCTCGGGATATTGAGTCGGTTCGTAGGAAGGATCGTGAGGAAAGAGAGGTCAAGAGGCCTCGGGGATTAGGTAATTTCAGTGGTGCACCTCCCAGAGGGAAATTTCAGCCTAACATGGGTCGTTCATTTAGACCTCCACAGCCAGTTCGCCCATCTTACAGTGGTGTATCGTCGGGGCAGGGTCCTCGTAATTCTCATCAGGGACGTTCATCCTTTAGTGCCCTTCCAGCTCAGAGCTCCGCCCGAGCATCATCTTATCAGGGTTCTTCTATGCATGGTTCGTCTGGTGGTTATCATAGTTGCAGGGGTTTTCGTCAGTTTTCATCTCCAGCTCCAGGTAATTATTATGAGTGTGGAGAGTTCGAACACGAGTGGAGGCAATGTTCCCGTCGTCCTAGTAGTTCAGCTCAGCAGTGGGTTCAGCCCTTGGCTTCAGCCCCAGTCATATCACCACCTACCCAGGCAGTCGGGGGTGGTGGTCAGGCAGCTAGAGGCCGTCCTAGAGGGGGAGGTCGAGCAGGTGGAGGCCAGCCACGTATTTATGCACTTCCGGCTAGTCCTGATGCTATGGCTTCAGATGCGGTGATTACAGGTACTATTTCAGTTTGTCACAGTGATGCTTTGGCTTTATTTGACCCTGGTTCCACGTACTCTTATGTCTCATCCTATTTTGCTCATTTTCTGAATATGCCCCGTGAGTCTCTAGTTACTTCTGTTCATGTTTCGACTCCGGTGGGTGATACTATTATTGTGGACCGTTTGTATCGGTCGTGTCTTATATCTATTGGGGGTCTAGAGACCCGAGTGGACTTTATGTTACTCAGTATGGTCGATTTTGATGTAATTCTGGGCATGGATTGGTTATCCCTATGTCATGCTATTCTTGATTGTCACGCTAAGACCGTTACCTTAGCTATGCCCGGAGTTCCGAGAGTTAAGTGGAGGGGGTCTATAGAGAATGTTCCTATCAGAATAATTTCTTTTAAAGGCTCAGTGTATGGTTGAGAAAGAATGTGAATCTTATCTTGCGTTTGTGAGGGATGTTAGTAGTGAGACTCCATATGTTGCTTCTGTTCCCGTAGTCCGTGACTTTCCGGATGTATTTCCTGCAGAGCGGCCAGGCATGCCACCTGACAGGGATATTGATTTTGGTATTGACCTGGTGCCAGACACTCAGTCTATCTCTATTCCACCTTACTGTATGGCACCAGCAGAGTTGAAAGAATTAAAAGAGAAGCTTCAGGAACTCTTAGATAAGGGGTTCATTCGGCATAGCGTATCGCCTTGGGGTGCGCCGGTGTTGTTTGTGAAAAAGAAGGCTGTTTCGATGCGCATGTGTATTGACTATAGACAGTTGAATAAGGTTACTGTGAAGAATCGTTATCCGTTGCCTCGTATTGATGACTTATTTGATCAGCTTCAGGGAGCTAAGGTATTATTCTCCAAGATTGACTTGAGGTCGAGGTATCATCAGTTGAAAATTCAGGATTCTGATATTCCGAAGACGGCTTTAAGGACCAGGTACGGTCATTATGAATTTCTGGTTATGTCATTTGGGCTGACCAATACCCAGCAACGTTTATGCAATTGATGAACAACGTATTTCAGTCGTACCTTGATACATTCGTTATTGTGTTCATTGATGACATCCTGGTTTATTCCCGTAGCCAGGAAGAGCATGCGCAGCACTTGAGAATCGTGTTGCAGAGATTAAGGGAGGAGAAGCTTTATGCAAAATTCTCTAAGTGTGAGTTTTGGCTTGGTTCAGTAGCTTTCTTGGGACATGCGATGTCTAGTGAGGGTATTCAGGTTGATCCGAAAAAGATTGAGGCGGTGCAGAGTTGGCCCAGACCTTCTTCAGCTACAGAGATTCGGAGTTTCCTCGGTCTGGCGGGTTACTACCGTCGCTTTGTGGAATGATTTTCTTCTATTGCTTCACCTCTGACCAAATTGACACAGAAGGGTGTTATATTCAGATGGTCCGATGAATGTGAGGAGAGCTTTCAAAAGCTCAAGTCGACATTGACTACAGCTCCGGTATTAGTGTTGCCTACTGGTTCAGGTTCTTACACGGTTTATTGTGATGCTTCTAGAGTTGGCTTTGGAGCGGTGTTGATGCAAGACAGTAGGGTAATTGCCTACGCGTCGAGACAGTTGAAGGTGCACGAGAAAAATTATCCAGTGCACGATCTGGAGTTAGCTGCTATTGCTCATGCCTTGAAGATTTGGCGACATTATTTGTATGGAGTACAGTGTGAGATTTACACCGATCATCGTAGCTTGCAGTATCTGCTGAGGCATAGAGACTTGAATTTGCAACAGAGGAGATGGTTGGAGCTTCTCAAGGACTACGACTTTACTATTTTGTATCATCCGAGGAAGGCCAATGTGGTGGCCGATACCTTGAGTTGCAGAGCCGAGAGTTTGGGAAGTCTAGCTTATCTTTCAGCAGCAGACAGACCTTTAGCCCTTTATGTTCAGGCTTTAGCGGGTCAGTTAGTGAGACTGGATTTGTTAGATCCTCCACGGGTGGTAGCTAGCATGGCTTCTCAGTCTTCTTTATTTGATCAGATTAAGGCACAACAGTATGATGACCGACACTTATTAGTTCTTCAGGATAGAGTTCGTCGGGGTGATGCCAGAGATGTGACTATGGGTGATGATGGAGTTATGAGGATGCAAGGTCGTATTTGCGTGCCCAATGTAGAGGGTATTCGGGAGATAATATTAGCAGAGGCTCACATCTCGCAGTATTCTATCCATCCGGGTGCCGTGAAGATGTATCAGGATCTGAGACAGCAGTATTAGTAGAGGCGGATGAAGGGAGATATCGTTGAGTATGTAGCACGGTGTCTCAACTGCCAGGAGGTCAAGTATGAGCATCAGAGACCAGGTGGTTTGCTTCAGAGGTTAGATATTCCGGAGTGGAAGTGGGAGCGGATTACTATGGACTTTGTAGTTGGGCTTCCACGGACTTCGAAGGGTTTTGATGCTATTTGGGTCATTGTGGATAGATTGACCAAGTCCGCGCATTTGATTCCTGTCAGTACTACTTATACTTCAGAGCGGTTAGCTGGTATTTACATTAAGGAGATTGTCCAGTTGCATGGAGTTCCGGTTTCTATTATTTCTGACAGAGGTACTCAGTTCACATCTCAGTTTTGGAGAGCTGCAAAGAGAGGTATGGGTACTGATGTAGATTTGAGCACTGCATTTCATCCACAGACCGACGGGCAGTCGGAACGGACGATTCAGATTTTGGAGGACATGTTACGGGCTTGTGTGATTGATTTTGGTGGTTCATGGGATCAGTTTCTGCCATTAGCGGAGTTTGCATTTAATAACAGCTATCAGTCTAGTATCCAGATGGCCCCGTATGAGGCTTTATATGGTAGGAGGTGTATATCTACGGTTGGTTGGATCGAGCATGGTGAGGCTAAGTTACTGGGCACAGATTTGATTCAGGATGTGTTGGAGAAGGTGAAGTTGATTCAGGAGTGACTTCGCACGACGCAGTCTCGGTAGAGAAGTTATGCGGACCGGAATGTCCGGGATGTTTCATTTATGGAAAGTGATAAGGTACTGCTAAAAGTGTCACCCATAAAAGGTGTTATGAGGTTTGGAAAGAGAGGAAAGCTGAGTCCTCGGTTTATTGGTTCTTTTGAGGTGCTACAGAAGGTTGGAGAGGTGGCTTATAGACTTGCCTTGCCACCCAGCTTGTCGAGTGTTCATACGGTGTTTCATGTGTCGATGCTCAGAAAATACGTTGGTGATCCGTCTCATGTGTTAGACTTCAGCACAGTTCAGCTCGAGGGAGATATGTCATATGAGGTGGAGCCAGTAGCAATTTTGTCTCGTGATGTCAGAAAGCTGAGATCTAAGGAGATAGCATTAGTGAAAGTGAAGTGGAGAGGTCAGCCAGTAGAGGAGGCTACTTGGGAGACCGAGCGGGAGATGCAGAGTAAATATCCTCACTTGTTTGAGACTACAGGTATGTTTCTAGACTCGTTCGAGGACGAACGTTTGTTTAAGAAAGGGATAATGTAACCACCCGGTCTGTCGTTACGTAAAAACTGCATTATAATTGTTGTTATTGACTTGTCATAGATTGGTTATAATGTAATGGATGTATTAGAGGTGATAGGCTTGAAATCAGAAGGATCGTAGTGAGAGTTTAGTCATCCAATCTTTAAAACTAGCCTTGAAGTGAGAAAAGTCAACTGAGAGTTGACTTATTGGTAAACGACCTCGGAATGCGGATTTTATGGTTTGAATAGCTTCGTTAGCTGATTTGGGACTTAGGAGTATGTTCAGAATAATTTTGTGATGTCCGGTGTAGAATTAGGCTTGAATTGGCGAAAGTTAGTTTTTTGCGATTCCGGTCGGCAGTGGAAAATAAGCTATCGAGGTCGGAATGGAATTCCGACAGTTGGAACAGGTTCGTAATGTCATATTTGATGTGTCTGCAAAATTTTAGGCCAATCGGAGTTGAATTGGATAGTTTCGGCATCGTTGGTGAATTCTAAAGATATCAAAGTTCTTAGGCTTGAATCCGATGTAAATTTGGTGTTTTGATGTTAGTTTTGGTGTTTTGAGAGTGAAACTAAGTTTGAATAATGTTATGTGACGTGTTGGTAAGTTTGGTTGTTGTCCCGAGGGGCTCGGGATTGATTTCGGGTGATTAACAGGCATTTTTGGACTTAGATCAAATGCTGGTTTCTGATTTTTGTGCACAGCAGTTTTGTTCAATGCAATCGCGGGGGAAGGGATGCGATCGCAGTAAGTTTATTTGGGGGAAGGTTCATTTGTGCTATGCGATCGCGTACAACGGGCTGCGATCGCGTAGAAGGGGAAGAGGAACCTTTGCGATCGCGGGAGCCAGGGTGCGTGCGCATAGGGTATTGGGCGCGTGGGGGATTGGCTGGCAAAAAGCACTGTGTTATCGCATGCTTTGAGTTGCGATCGCGGAGGTCAAAAAGGAGAACACTGTGCGATCACGTGGATTCGACCGCGATCGCAGAGAGCAAATCACTGGGCAGTATTTAAATATTTCCTCCGCGACTTAAACCCGTTTTTACACCATTGTTGTACGGAAAAGAGCTCTTGGGGGCAATTTCGAAGAGGGATATTCTTGTTCTTCATAGAGGTAAGTGTTCTAGTCATTAAAACTCGATTATGGGTGATTATAGAGCATAAAACTAGTGAAATTCATGGAAAATCAATAGAAAAATTGGGTTTTAGGGCTTGAGATTATGAGACCTTTAGGGGTCGATTTGAGGGGTCAAACGAGCTCCTATTTTGGTGTTATTTATATGTACGGACTCGTGAGAGGACGAAGAACACTTTTGTATAAAAATTTCTGAGTTTCAGGACGCGGGCCCAGGGGTCTGGTTTTGACCGGTTTCGTAATTTTGAGTTAAATTAGATATTTTTCAATTGAAAATCATTCCTTAAGCATATATTGATGATACAAATCTAAACTTGGTAGATTTGGAGCCTTCAGAGGTCGATTCGAGAGGCAAGCGCATTGCGGAATTGTTTTCGGGCTAGTTTTGAGGTAAGTAATGTCTTTAAATCCTGTCTTGAGGGTATGAACACCCGGACTCTGCACCCATCCATGGGTTTTGAAATGAAAAGGTGGAAACATTGGAAACATCTTTCCTGTTTAGGCGACTATTGATTTGCGAAACCGATTTCTAAGCCTATGACTTAAAATAGTATTATTTTTATTATGATATGAATAGGGTTGTAAGCCGTGTTCGGGGCCTAGTGCCGTTTTGTTTACCCTTCGGGGGTTATGTTTTATAATTTTCCTCACTGATATGTTATGATTTTTCACTCAGTCTTTTTGTGAAATTATTTTGACACTCAGAGTATTTTGATACTACTTCTTGAAAATGAAACACTGTTTTGGGTCGAGAACCCGGTATATTATGGCCTGAAGGGCAAATTGAAAGTGTCTGTTTGAGTGAGGCTGCTGGCCTATATTGTGAGGATGATATGATATTAATGAGGTTACGTGCCTATATTGTGTGTGATTTATGCCATGTTGTGGCTTATTATAGCGCTTGGGCTGTAGGAGCCCCTCCGGAGTCTATAACACACCCCCAATGAGCGTCGGTACCGATTGAGTGATGCCCGCGGGGCTTATGATGAGTGATGGTGAGGATGCCTGATGGGCAGAGTGATTGTGAGGTTGCCTGATGGGCAGAGTGATGGTGAGGTTGCCTGATGGGTAGAGTGATTGTGAGGTTTCCTGATGGGCAGAGTGATTTTGAGGTTGCCTGATGGGCTGATACTGAAAGAAATTTTTATGAGAAATGATTATTGCCCGAGGGGCAGTTCTATGAATATTCTTACTGAGTTTTCAAACTATGATTTACTTCGTTTTCAAACTGGTTTTACTGAGAATTTTATTGAGATATACTGATATTGCACTTGTTTTCAAGGGATTTCTGGAAACTGATTTCGAACTTACTATTTGATGAATACTACATGGTGACTTGGTGTTTTACTGGTTTGTGCAATTGTGTACCTGTTCTGTGTGTTTATATTACTCAGACCGTGATTTATTTTCATTACTACTGAGTTGGCGTACTCATAAAGACTCCTTGTGCCTCTGTGCACAGATCCAGGTACTAGCTTATAGTAGTAGCTGACACAGGTTCGATAGCAGCATTTCACGGGATTTTGAGGTAGCTGTCCAGCGTCCATAGCTTCTCCATTTTCCTTCCTCATTTAGTCTTAGAATTTGATTAAGAGACATATATTATATTTTTAGCAGAGTTAGATTTATTTATCCTTAGATGCTCATGACCATTGACTCCAGTTCTGGGAGGTTGTTTAAAGTTGTTTATTTCATTATTGGGGGCGCTAGACTTATATAACTTTTTTTTATTATGACTGTGTTTATTGTTATATTGTGAACTGTTATAATTGAACAAATGCGTAGTAAAGTGATGGTTGGCTAGCCTAGTTCCACGATAGGCGCCATCACGTCCTGTTAGGATTTGGGGTCGTGACATCTCCATCACTTCTCTGGGTTGGACTCATCGTCATGTTTTCGCATTCATCGTCTATTTTCTGGGTATGATAGTGTTACCAATCCAAGGAGACAAAATGCACACTAGGTTGGTTATGGTAACCAAAGATTTAATGTAAGGAATTGAGGGACAAACATACGTTATTGTCCCAATGATCATAGAAGAAATGTACTGAGCTCTGGACCGTTGCAAGAAGGGGTTCAAACATTTTGAGGGTTGCAACTTGTTGCTGCAGATTTGGTTGTTGGAGCATCTTCAAAGAGGCCAGCACCGTCAGAAATTTCCACGAAGACCATGGAATGACCACATAGCTTTTCATCATCGGAAAATAATGACCTTCATCCCAGATAGGTTTGCACACCCGGAGAATGCTATAGATTGGGTACACTTTTTCAGCAATCTAACTGAAGACAAGGTCCATTGGATGTTCGAGTGGTTCCCTACTAGCGAATTCATCATCATATTCAGGGATGTTCCGCATTTCGTGTTTATTGGGTTAAGGGTCATATATCCCTATGCTCCTATCAGGGTCATGAGACAAGCTGGTAGAAAACAAGTCATACCGCAAGTCTCCAAAATGAGTCATTACAAAGCATATTTTCAAGATGATGCCATTCCGTACAAATGTGAGGCCCAACACATGTGACATTTGAAGATTATTGTGGAAAAGGATACCATTGAGCCAGATCGATACCACGCAGGTCATGTGTACTTCTACTTATCGTGGTTGGATGATAACATAGCAGGAATAGTCGAGCCAGGGGTCGGTCGAGGAAATCGGGCCATAGATGAAGTTGTTGAAGCATAGGTGAAGTATAAGAGGCTACACAAAAGAGTCCTTGAGTCCGAGGCTAGGCATTTGGAACAACACAAGATAGACATGGAGTCAATTAACGAGTGGAGGGAAATGGCTACGAAGTCGACGAAAAGGTTGGAATATTTGGAGCAGGGCCTAATGGAACTGGAATGGAAGATGAGGAAAAAAGTGTAGACTGTCAGAATGCAGAGGGAAACGAAGGAGGACACCTATCAAGGGTGTATATGCTGCGGTACATGCGCGACCTGGGGAATCTGATTGATCGGGCCAAGAAGGCCAAGCCTGGAGAAGGTCCCTCTAGGAACAAGTAGATTGGGATTATTTGCTTTTCTAGAGTCGTTTTGGAATTCGAATGTAATAAGGCAAATGACATTAGCGACTCATTTATTTATTGTCGTTTTAAAAGTTCGTCTTATTTACTACATTAATGAAATGAGGCATTTATCGGTATTAAATTTCTCCAAATCTACGTGTCGCTAGGCCTACCTCGGTAACAACGAGGTTCCCAATTTAGGACGCGAATTTATACTCTTGAAATACGTGTTTAAGTACTGCAAATACCTTTTCAAAACCGCTTACTGAATTGTTTACCTTTTGTTATTTTTTCTTTATTTTGATTATTCCCATCCCCTAAGGTTGGTTCGCACATACTGGCATCATCAGCATACCATACCAGATCCAGAGGCCCTACCTCCTCATACTCCAAGTGATCCAAAAAGTGAGGGAAAGGCTATGATGGATGATATGAGTGATATCCGGAAAGAAAAATCCGCGCATGTGGAGAATGTTGAAACTTCAGACGGTCGGAGTACTCCAGCACAGAATTATTTGGTCCTACGACTAGAGCAGAAAGTACTAGAATTGTAAGGGGAACTTGAGCAGGTCTGCAACTTGGAAAACATCTCCCTCACCCTAAACGTCCCAGATATTAACCAGCAAAATGCCCAGAACCTAGTACATCCTCAAAACACACCAAACCAACGTCCACAAAATCCTCTTGCACCCTATCAGTACGCAACACCTCCCAAAATCTTAATCCTCCACCAGTACCAACTCCTCCTCCACACCAACATCTTCCGACTCAGTACCCGCAAACCACTACTTACCATACTCCTCAAAATACCCCATAACCTATTCCCAATCCGCAAAATTTAACCAATGATCACCACTACACTCAAACCCCCAGTATCCACCAAAACAACCCCATATACGTAGAAACCTTACCTCACTCCACTCAACCAACCTCATACACACCAGAATCTTCCAAGAAGGACCTGCTCATCAAGAATATGGCGGACGAGCTAAAGAAGCTCACAAGCCAAGTCCAGGGTGTCGAAGGATGAAAAGGTATTTGTTTACCGTGAAAATGGTAATTACAATTATATTTAGTTAAGTGGTTCGAAAAATACGTGATTTATCTTAATACAAGTTAGTGAACAATTGTAGCTAAGTGCGTTAAGGCAGAGTATAGCGAAAGCAATTAGAAAGCTGAAGAAAAGCAAACTAGAGTGCCTTAGGTCGGAGGTTTGATGTAGACCTCGAGGGTCTTTGAGATCGAGGTTCGGGGTCTGGGTCAAAAGATCGATGGAGATATAACATACTTGCGGGCCTTGGGATACGCTATTTATGATCAATGACAAGCTATAAATGAAGAACAAGTAATGGAAAGCAGCAAATATGTGTAAATGAGCTAGTAAAGAGAAGTAGAGAATGTTTTGATATTAAAGCAGAGAATGTTCTTGTGCCTTGTATTCAATAATGTGTTTACAAACTTGCTAGGGCCCTCTTTATATAGGAGTGAGAATCCCAACATAGTACATTGACATTTATTACAAAGATCTTGACTGATTCAGCAAGTTAATGCCTAAGTACGGATTCGTACTTTGTTGCAAGGTTTTTCACCTCAATCTTCGTGTCGTCTCATCCCGTAAACCCGGAGACCGTAGTTCCTCAAAGATGAACGTTATGAGGGCTCGAGGATGATCCGTACCTGGAATCCTCTGTGAGTGAGCCACTGAATGTCATAATGAGCCACTGAATATCATAATAAGCATGAAATCGGCCTGCCCGATTTTAGACGTACACATATAGTCCCCGCGTTTCTTGGAACGTAGAGACAAGAAACGTTTTGAAATTGTTATTTCTGGCCTTTCCATTGTTGCACCGTCTGTGCCAAATGAGGTAGTTGTCGAGGTAAAGAGAGAGAGAGAGAGAGATCGTATCCGCAGAGTTGTTAGAAATTTTCTGCATTGATTACGCCGACCATCGCCTCCTGTCTTCCTCTGACATGCGTGAAGGTTTTTTCTATAAATACTCCCTCATTTCCCCTCTTTCTCTCGCAATGCCCCTAAATCCTTAAAAATTTCTCCCTACTTCGGGTTCCTTCTCCGAGATCATATGTTCTTTTCCCTTTTGGTTCCTAAGAAGAAAGATATGCCACAGACCTCCTCTTGCGCTCCTCGGGCCGTTGAAATTTCCTCTCCTTCTCGACAATCAAACGATAAAAAGGCGGAATCTCCCTGCCTCGAAGATTGCGTCCCCGGGCCTTGGTGATAACTTTTGATTTCAAAATTGACAGACACCCTTCGAGGCCGGGACGGTGTGAGCCCATGTCCCGATATATCAACTTGATCTCCAATACTAGGAAAGTAAAAATGGATTGTCGGTGGAGCAGTTCGGCGCTGGTGAAGATCCCTTCATGCGAAAAATATATTACAACAGATGAAGCTAGTTTTCTCAGCGTGTACACTTACCCATTCACTCTTGGGCCGGTGGGCCCTCTTCGCCTCAAATAGACCCTGTCATTCTGGACTTCTGCGATCGATATCGGGTAACCCTTGGTCAGATACATCTGTCATCCTGGCGCATTGTATATATGAATAGGCATCTTGTTAACATGGTTGAGGGCATGCCTTTTACCCTTGACGATTTGATTAGGATGTACAGTCCCCGACTTTATCGAGGTGGTCTGATCAAACTTCCGCGTCGGGCCTCGAAGGCCTTTTTTGAATGTACTACCGAAGTCAAAAATAGAGGTTGGATGAGCTGCTTCGACTGCATCAGGAATATGGATTTGATTCCGAAGGAAAGGATGCCATTCCCAGAGAAGTGGGAAATGAAACGTAAGTGCGCGTACCCACCAAACGTCTTTCTTTTACATGTGGCTTAATTATCTTATGCAATGTTTTTCTATCATTGCTGCATCCATTGTTGTGTACCCCGGTTCAATCAGAAGTATCTCAGACTAGGTTCGTCAGTTAGATTCGGTCTACCCATACACTAAGCGCGTGTGGCGCGATTAATCAGTGGGCCGATGGGAGGCGAAAAATCATGGTAAGCTTTTTTGGTTGTAAGCGTGTTCCTTCGGGGAAGGTACTGATGATCAGATTTTTGCACCTGGCGATTTACTCTTTCCATTTGCACAGGTCTTGGGGAAAGTTCCATGATGAGGGAAGCGTCGTCCGAGGAGGCGAGTATCCTGAAATCTGCCAAAAGGGAGAAAAGGAAGAATAGTCTTCCGGCCGAATCTTCAAAATCAAAGAAAATCAAGGCGGGTGAACCTTTGGTTGGCTTGGTGGTTTTGGCCTCTGAGGTCTGCGAGAGTCACCGAGTCGTCAGTGGGGAAAGAATTGATTTCAAGGTTGCTCCTGTGGGAGGAGAAAACTCGGTCTTTTTGCATATCGTTGAGCCTGCAGCCGCCGAGCCAGAGGTGTCCAAGCCGATTTCTGATGCGGTAGCTGCCTAATCGGTGGTGAAGCAGTCGATTCTCCCAATACAGGGTTAGCAGGAATCCTCCCTAGTTGATACACATTTGGTTGCAGAGTCGGAGGTGCCCTGTTACGATGTTCACCAAGGGCGAGGAGAGGCCCTGATTCCTTTATTCAGGATAACTAGCGTGAGTTACTCCCCTCCAAAACCGATTTTCCTCGGGAACAAACACAGGATGTCCCAAATGAAGATCTCCCCGATGCGGGAGTGTCTGTAGGGGGCATGATTCAAAGGCCGCATGTCGAGGCCGTAGGGGATCCCGAACCCAGCAAGTCGCATATTTTCAGCGAGCTTGAAAGACTTTGTAAATAGGTATCATTTCGCAAATTACACTAGGTGTTTTGACCTTCATTCCTCTTTATTTTGCTTCATTCGTACCTTCAAGACAAGGCACTTTATGACCAGACCTTCATCAAATCTCAAGCCGAGTCGGCTTTTTATGAGGGTGAGTGCAAGAAGATCACTTTGGTGGTTCGCGAGCTCAGAGCTTTGCGATCTTCGTGCTTGTTTGGAGGTGAAATCTAGAGAGAAGGCTTACCTCATTGATCATGTACCATAACTTCTCCCTGTTTCCGCCTGCACGTCTAGACTATTACGGAGTCATGATTCATCTTGGGCTGTTTCTTTTCAGTTTGAGTAGAAAGATGCATCGTTGAAGGAGGAGATCCGAACCCAGGGCGTTGAGATTCTCGAACTTCAGCGGCATGTGAGTGGTATAATTTCCGATAGAATCACCCTCGAAGGGAAGGTAACCTCGCTCGAGTGTCAACTTCATGATGCCAAGGCAGAGTGTGATGGATATAAAGACCTTCTCACCGGATTGGTCACCGCGCTATCCGGAGCCAGAGCTGAAGACGAGGCACTTGTTTCTTCGTATAAAGAGAAAATGATCATGCTAAGAAGGTGTCCAAAGGGGCCGACTTACAATTGGCCCAAGCTGTGGATCATGCTTGCCTGAAATCTCGGAGGCAAGCACTTTAGGATGTTTGCGCTGGGGGCATCGATCAAATTGTTGAGATCGAAAAGGTGAAGTCCTTGGAAAAGGAGGTTGCTGCCCTGATAACTCTTGAGGGTGAATCGAGCGATGGCTCGAAAGATGGTGGTGATTGAGGTGAAGTCCTCGAGGGGGAGGAAATCATTGGAGGCCCTGGGGCCGAAACTGGGATCACCGAAGACGTGACCTCGCAGGAAGCCACTTGATGGAATGGTTCTGATTGTGGGTCAGGGTTGTATTTGTTTCTTCTGTGCATGGTTTTAGGACATGGGTTCTATAAATATGTTCTTTCAATTTTTCCGTGCATGTAATAAGTCTCTCCTCTTCTGTCTTCCGTTTTTTCTACTTTTGCTTTTTTTTTCCGAATTGTAATGCCGACCAGGTTGCCGTGACCAAGGAATTTTACCCTTCGGGTTTCAGTCCCTGAGTCGAGCCTTGGGCCAGCCTGATGTGATATTTAACTGACATGTGGGTTTCATGACGTCGTCCTACATTTTTTCTTTTGGGATTTCATACGAATTGTTCCGGGCTTAATTCTTGGGCCGGACTATTAACTGAATTCATCGGCCTTTAGGCGTCGAGTTAGCCCTGAGGCTTCTTCGCGATGACATCAGGGCTCTTACTCGACTTTAGTTGATCATTTTGGGCTCAGTCCGCGAGCCGGGTCATGGCTCGAGGGAGTCGACCCTTTATGTTTTTGAATTAGCTCGTAGGCCTTTTCGCGTTGGCATTAAGGCTCTTACGCAACTTTAGCTGATCATTTTGGGCTAAGTCCCTGATCCAGGTCATGGCTCGAGGGAGTAGACCCTTTAAGTTTTTGAAGTAGCCCGTAGGCTTTTTCGCGCTGGAATTAAGGATACGTGACATTAGCTGATCATTTTGGGCTCAGTCTCCGAGCCGGGTCATGGCTCGAGGGAGTCAAACCTTTATGTTTTTGAATTAGCCCGTAGGCCTTTCAGCACTGGCTTTAAGGCTATTACGTGACTTTTTAATTTAGCATGTCCCGGGTTTAGTCTTCGAACCAGGTTTCGGTTCGAGGACCTTCACCCTTGGGTTTCTCCTGAATCAATTCAAACCAGCCTTTAGCACGGCTATATTTTCCATTGCTTGTAGATTTACTTAAAGTTTTTCATGTTCATCTGACTCTTCGACGGCCCAAAAGAACCTTGAGTATGAGCCGTTATGTTGAACGGACAAAACTCTTTCTTATGAGCCAACATGAAAATGTTCGTAACTCTTTTATGCGAACCGACATGAAAATACTCGAAACTCTTTTACGTGAGCTGACATGAAAATGTTCGAAACTCTTTTACGCGAGCCGACATGAAAATTTTCGAAACGTTTTTACACAAGACGACATGAAAATGTTCGAAACTCTTGCTTACACTAAAGGTAGCATGATTTCAATCGGTTCTTTCCGATAATTATTTCGAAGGATTTGATTTTAAGGCGATAGTCGGGCGTCCCCGAATCGCTTAGTTTGGTTGGGACGGAGCCTATCTACCGGAGCCGGAGTCGCTTTGTTTGGCCGAAGACCTTAATCCTGAGTATCGTATCCTCGGCATCTATATCTGAGGGTATGCCTTTTTAGGGGTCTTACAAGTTCGAATATATAGCCTTGGCTTTGATGTCGGGACCGTGCCTTGTTATTCGAACGCTCCCACTTGGGGGTCTTATAATTCCTGACATGCCCGTAGGACTTACAGTTTTAAACATACCCGAGGTTACCCTCTTTGGATCTTACGACCTCGGATCTTGATAAATCGAATGTTAACGATAATTGTTTCTTGAATTTGCAAAATGTTTTGATGATAAAGAATTCCTTTCATTATTTGATACACGCATAAACCTTTGGTTTCCGAATTGTAATGCCGACCAGGTTGCCGTGACCAAGGAATTTGACCTTTCGGGTTTAAGTCCCTGAGTCGAGCCTTGGGCCAGCCCGATGTGATATTTAACTGACCTGTGGGTTTCATGATGTCGGCCTGCGTGTTTTCTTTTGGGATTTTGTACGATTTGTTCCGGGCTTGATTCTTGGGCCGGACTATTAACTGAATTCATCGGCCTTTAGGTGTCGAGTTAGCCTTGAGGCTTCTTGGCGCTGGCATCAGGGCTCTTACTCTACTTTAGTTGATAATTTTGGGCTCAGTCCGCGAGCCGGGTCATGGCTCGAGGGAGTCGACCCTTTAAGTTTTTGAATTAGCCCGTAGGCCTTTCCGCGCTGGCATTAAGGCTTTTACGCAACTTTAGCTGATAATTTTGGGCTCAGTCCCCGAACCGGGTCATGGCTCGAGGGAGTAGACCCTTTAAGTTTTTGAAGTAGCCTGTAGGCCTTTCCGCGCTGGCATTAAGGATCTTACGCGACATTAGCTGATCATTTTGGTCTCAGTCCCCGAGCCGGGTCATGGCTCGAGGGAGTCTACCCTTTATGTTTTTGAATTAGCCCGTAGGCCTTTTCGTGCTGGCTTTAAGGCTCTTACGCGACTTTTAAATTTAACCTGTCCCGGTTTTATCTTCGAACTAGTTTTTTGTTTGAGGACCTTCACCTTTGGGTTTCTCTTGAATCAATTCAAACCAGCCTTTAGCACGGCTATATTTTCCATTGCTTGTAGATTTACTTAAAGTTTTTCATGTTCATCTAACTCTTCGACAGCCCAAAAGAACCTCGATTATGAGCTGTTATGTTGAACGGACAAAACTCTTTCTTATGAGCCGACATGAAAATATTCGAAACTCTTTTATGCGAGCCAACATGAAAATATCCGAAACTCTTTTACGCGAGCCGACATGAAAATGTTCGAAACTCTTTTACGCGAGCTGACATGAAAATGTTCGAAACTCATTTACACGAGACAACATGAAAATGTTCGAAACTCTTGCTTACACTAAAGGTAGCATGATTTCAATCGGTTCTTTCCGAAAATTATTTCGAAGGATTTGATTTTAAGGCGATAGTCGGGCGTCCCCGAATTTCTTGTTTTGGTTGGGAAGGAGCCCATCGATCGGAGCCGGAGTCGCCTTGTTTGGCCAAAGACCTTAGTCTCGAGTATCGTATCCTCGGCATCTATATTCGAGGGTATGCCTTTTTAAGGGTCTTACAAGTTCGACTATATAGCCTTGGCTTTGAATTCGGGACCGTGCCTTGTTATTCGAACGCTCCCACTTGGGGGTCTTATAATTCCTGACATGCCCATAGGACTTACAGTTTTAAACATACCCAAGGTTACCCTCTTTGGATCTTACGACCTCAGATCTTGATAAATCGAATGTTAACGATAATTATTTCTTGAATTTGCAAAATGTTTTTATGATAAAGCATTCCTTTCATTATTTGATACAAGCATAATGCTTGTCGGTATATGCCCATTAACCCTCTTCGGCTTACTTTGATTTTTTTTGCGGGGGCATCCTCCCCCGGGGAAGTGTCTGTCATAGGTCGAGATTGCTTAGAGGGAAGCCCCAAATGCTTGTATAAGTTCTTTCGGATGGACGCATAAATGTTTCTTCATTAAAAACCTTGTCGGTAAAAACCCTTTTTTCGGGAGCAAAACCTGATCGAAGGGAAAGAGTGCAACGTGTCCGTAGATCTACGGGTTCTTTGGAACTGGCAGATGTTCTGGAGTCTTTCGTCAGATGCCTGCAGGAGATTAGCTTTCGGGTAAGTGAAAAAAGACGGGGTCATAAGAATACCTTAGCAGTAGTATCATTTGAGCATGGATATGCTCCGATTGGTTGGGAGCTGTTCGCTTTCCAAGGTGCCGAGCTTGTAAGATCTTTTGTCGATCACCCCCCAGGATGCAGTATGGTCCTTCCCAGCTCGGTCCCAACTTCCCCTCATTAGGGTTTCGGGTCTTCAAAGTGATCTTTCTTAGGACTAAGTCCCCGACTCCAAGGTATCGGAGGTTTTCTCTCTTGTTATAATATCTCTCGATCCTTTGTTTTTGCACAACCATCCGGATCAGTGAAGTCTCTCGTTTCTCATCAGGCAACTCGAGGGTCATGGTCATGGCCTGATTGTTTGAACCCTCAGTAGCATGCTGGAACTGGCGCTTGGTTCCCCTACTTCGACCGACATTAGATCTTCGGACCCATACACCAGAGAGAACAGTGTCTCCGCCGTGCTTGACTTGGGAGAGGTTCGATATGCCCACAGGATTTCAGGCACCATCTCTTTCCACCTGCCCTTTGCACTTTCCAAACTCTTCTTCAGGTTCTGAACTATGGTTTTGTTTGTGGATTTGGCCTGGCCATTGGCACATGGATGGTAGGGCGTTGATAATATCCTTTCGATTTTGTGGTCCTCGAGGAACTTTGTTACTTTACCCCCTATGAATTGCTTTCCGTTATCGCAGGTTATCTTGGAGAGGATCCCGATACGGCATAGGACGTGGACCTATATGAAGTTGATGACTTCTTTTTCTTTTATCTTCTCAAAAGACTGTGCTTCCGCCCATTTAGAGAAATAGTCAGTCATAAAAAGAATAAAACTGGCTTTACCTGGTGTCGTTGGTAATGGTCCGCCGATGACGATCGTCCCCCACTTCGCGAGTGGGTGCGGTGGCGGGGGCAATCACGTTTCAAAATCGCCATATGTAGAGTCGATTCTCCGGTGACGGGCTTTGAGGATATCATTTTTTCTCTTCACATTGGGATTTACCCCCTACGTTGCGGCTACGAAGTTAAAACTACTTTCAGGCTTCTCTAAGCGACCTCGTCTCCTGCTCTTCAGTCGCCTTTGAACCTATATTTATAGCCTTGCATTCGGCTCCGTTATTAGACATTTTTATGGTTTAGAAGATGATCTGATCGCGCCATTCATCGTTCACCTCGGGATTATACTGAACCCGAGGTCGCTCGGGAGAATAGGGCATGTGCCCCAAGAAAAATAGTTATTTTTACCAGAGGCTCCCTTTGATCGGGCGTACGCAGGCTGGCAGCGAATCTGCCTAGATTTGGGATTTCGGAGGCCCACTCGGGCCGATGATTCGACAATGCCCTTAAAACTCGATGGGCTGAATGGTCAGTTGACCCGCTAATTTGGGCCTTTGTGACAAACATCAAAAGTAAATATATTACTAAAGTATGCGTAAAATTGTATATAAAAGGTTCCGGATCCCAGGGCGTGACAGCCAACGCGGAAGCTTTATCTCTCTCAAGGGGGATTTATGTCATTTATCTAGTCAAGGAATTGCGTACCTCATTCTCGGAAGGACGCCTGTCAAGCCGAAGTTTGCTTACCTGACTCTACTCCTTTAGGAGGGTTCTTCCTTCTTGAGTGTGCCTCGTGGTTCGGCTATCAACGAACTCTTGGAGGTATACCTGATGAAGAACCTGGGAAGGTACCAGCTGCATGCGTGGTGTTAAACCAAAATTCCTCATCTCAAATGGATATCTAAGTGGATATAAGGCTTTGATTTGCTTCTCTTTTGTCGTACTCAAAGGCGAGAGGCTCCAAAAGCGGATGCGATCGGCCTTAGAGGAGAGGGGCTCCAAAAGTGGATGTGATCGGCCTTAGAGGAGAGGGGAGGCCTCTTGGACTGGCTGAAAGGAAAGGGGAAACTGTACAAGGTATTTTTCACTCGTTTACGGGACCAGTGTCAAAGGAAAGGATTGTTGCACTCTCTTGCTTGAATGAATCGACATTTGTGGATGCTTGTTCATTCGGGATTCTTCTATCTATATTTAGAACTACTGGATCAACTACTCCGGCTTTTAGCCTTTGGAACCTGTAGTACCTTAAAGTCACTCGCCCATTAAAACTCTTCTGTCCATCCCATCTAAAACCCTTGAATCAGTGAATCTGGGGACAGAGACCTAGCCTCTGCTTTATTTAAACACCTAAGATAAGGTCTAAGACAGTCTCTTCTTTTCCACATCCTCATTCCTCCTTCTTTCCGGATACTTAATCTTCTAATGCTACGGAACCAGCTTTCCCAATCAATCAATTTAAATTAATGTGTAGGAACCTGCCCTTATCCTAACGAGGTTAAGGCGTGACCTAGAAAACGAAAACAACGAGACCTAGGTTCTCATCGAACGAGAAGTTCGAAGATGGAGACCAGGTTCGGCATGAAATCATAAAGTTTTGAGGACCCGTTGGTCAAAGGAAAGATGCGACACTCGGCGTTAACACTCCCAAATCTGGAAATCCTAACCACAGATTTAATGATAACGGGCGGCGAAAGCATACAAAGATAGTGAGGCTTCCATCGCTTATATTTAGGGCGATAAGGCGCACCACGGATATGATAAGAAGAACCCCTCAATCGATAGGTCAAAGACAGAAAGATCTTGAACTCTAGAGAACAGGCGGAAAGAGGTTCATTAGATCGATAGGGAAAGACAGAAGACAGGCCCCACTGTGATACCTCGTGCAAGTTGTAGTTAATGACCTGAAAGAAGTCACTAGCTTCTTGCTATCGAGCCTTCGTTTACTTCACATAGCTTTTCGTCTCCTTGATAGTTGGAAGTTCTCCAAAAGTATGAAAGGCTGGAGGACTTTGTACCATCCACCGAACAACTTCGAGTTATTGGCTCGTCCAACCGGGTTGCTTCCTCCCGGAGCTGCCTGCAATCTTCGGTCATATGGCCGTGTGCGCCGTGAAATCTGCACACCAAATTAGGGTTTCTTTGAGAAGGATATGTCAGTATGGGTTTCGGCCATCTGGTGTCTTTTATTCTACTCATAGCTTCTACAACACCTGTAGCGTTTTCACCGAAGTCGTATTTGGGTGACGGGGACATTTCCGCCGGCTCCAGATGCCTGACGGTTCTATATTTGATCACTGATCTTGGAGGGCTTCGACCTCAGTCCGTCCTTTTTCCCGCCTGGGGCGCGTTGCTATTCACGGCGTCCTTCCAAATTTTGACATAAGGTTGATATCTTGCCCCATACGACTTTGGCTCTCTCTCCGAGAGCCTTGATTCTATCCTCTTTGCGAGGACTTCAAGTGTCCTTAAAATAGTGGTGTTGGTCGCCGGCACATTATCATTGGACCTTTCCAACAACTTCCACGTTCGAGGGGTTGATCCCGACGCTCCCTCGCTCGAAATATTTTTATGGTTTAACAACTGAGTGATGGCCGCTTGTTGTGTCTGTAACATCTCAAATATTACGCTGAGGCCGGTTCCCTCTTCTCTTTGTGCGACGGTCCCTCGCGTTTTGTACCAATCTATTCGATGTGCACTTCCGTTGGTGTGAGAGCTGGTGTCGTCATGTCGGGCGCTACTTGAGTCCGTACCCTCGGGGTTTAGCTTGAGTGCGTTATTGCGATTTTGCAGCGATGTATCGGCACTTGCGATGGCTATGCCATTCTCCTCGAAGTTTTTAGAGCTGCTACCTTCATATGTATTTGTTGGTCCTTCCATCTCACCTGAAAGCAAAGGTTCTTGGGGCGAGAAAAAAACGTGAAAGATAACTTGCATTATTTGGATGAACTAGCACTAAAATAATCACTATTATCTTTAGCCCCACGGTGGGCGCCAAACTTTTACCCTGAAAATGGTAATTACAATTATATTTACTTAAGTGGTTCTAAAAATATGTGATTTATCTTAATACCAGTTATTGAACAATTGTAGCTAAGTGCGTTAAGGCAGAGTATAGCAAAAGCAGTTAGAAAGCTGAAGAAAAGCAAACCTGAGCGCCTTAGGTCAGAGGTTCGATGTAGACCTCGAGAGTCTTTGAGATCGAGGTTCGGGTCTGGGTCGGAAGATCGATGCAGCTATAACAGACTTGTGGGCCTTAGGATATGCTATTTGTGATCAATGACAAGCTATAAATGAAGAAGAAGTAATAGAAAACAACAAATGTGAGTAAATGAGCTAGTAAAGAGAAGTAGAGAATGTTTTGATATTAAAGCAGAGAATGTTCTTGTGCCTTGTATTCAATAATGTGTTTACAAAGTGGCTAGGGCCTTCTTTATATAGAAGGGAAAATCCCAAAATAGTACATTGACATTTATTACAAAGATCTTGACTGATTCAGCCAGTTAATGCCTAAGTACGGATTCGTACTTTGTTGTAGGGCTTTTCACCTCAATCTTCGTGCCGCCTCATCCCGTCAGCCCGGAGCCCGTAGTGCCTCGAACATGAACGTTATGAGGGCTCGAGGATGAGCCATACCTGGAATCCTCCGTGAGTGAGCCACCAAATGTCATAATGAGCCACCGAATATCATAATAAGCATGAAATCAGTCTGCCCGATTTTAGCCGTACACAGTATTGAAGGTTTGAATTATGAAGATCTATATATTCAGCCAGACGTAGAACTGCCGGAGGGTTACAAACCTCCTAAGTTTGAGATGTTTGACAGAACAGGTGACCTGATGGTACATTTGAGGACATACTGTGACAAGCTCGTGGGAGTTGGGAAGGATGAACGGATTCGTATGAAGCTGTTCATGAGTTGTCTCACTGGAGACGCCCTATCTTGGTACATCAGTCAAAATCCCAAGAACTGGGTTAATTGGGTAAGCATGGCATCGGACTTCATGGACCGGTTCAGGTTTATTACAGAGAATGCACCGGACGTCTTCTACATACAGAACCTCAAGAAGAAAAAATTGAAAACTTTCTGCGAGTATGCTACTCGATGGAAGTCAGAAGCTGCAAAGGTTAGGCTGGCATTGGAAGAAGAACAAATGAACAAATTCTTCGTTAGGGCCCAGGATCCACAATACAAGAAGGGGTCGAGAGCGGGATGGTAACCAATTTTGAGGCATTGTAGGCTACGAACAAAGAATTACAGTCAAGGGGTATATCAAAGAAGAAAGATATAAAGACCCATAAATTTCATGTCTAAAATAATGCCCGAATAGGTCCCGGTGTTGTTATAACTGTAGAAATTCTTAAAAACGGACCCATTTTGAGTAAAAGTACCCTGGAACTTAAAAGATAAAATTTTCTAGGAATTGCGCGTTATGCGACGCACTATGCGATCGCATAATAGGTATGCGGACCACATAGTGGTCGCATACCTGGACAAGCTACTTTCCAAATTAAGGACAACTATGCGGCCCAGAATGCGATCGCAGTTTTAGAGTGCGAACCGCATAGTTGTCGCATTCTTGCCCCAGTGCTTTTGCGAGGGAGGTTATGCGATCGCATACCAGGTATGCGGACCACATAGTGGTCGCATACCTAGGAAGATTATTTTCCAATTTTGGCCCATTTGAGGGCCATTTCTACGATAGGAATGCGAACCGCATAGCAGGAATGCGATCGCATTCCTCACCGCATTTCTGTGTCGGGGCTCCTATTTTCTAAATTTAAAACCCGACCCCCAGTTTAATAAAACACCCCTCCCCTTCATTTTAAACATGCATTTGATCAAAATAGAGAGAAGTGAGAGTGGGTTCTCGAGAGAGAAGTCCCCATTTTCCCCAAATTGATTCTCCAAACATCACTCAAGCCCGGAAATTATCGGGTTATTGTCATCTTCTTCACTCAAAGAGGTAAGTCTTCACCCCATTTCCCTTTAATTCTAAGATTTTGGTTATGAATAAAACGCACATAGGTTGGTTCTTGAAAAGGAAAAGTTGAAACTTTGCATGTATGTGAACAATCTTGCATGACCTAGTAAAAGGAAGCTAGTTAAAGTAATTTTTCACTAAAAATGGGGTTAGTAATCTAAGGAGTCACATGGTGTTTGATAAAATGCCTAACTGAATTCAAGATTCCTCATTCTAAGTGAAATATGTCACATTGTGTAATAGATCGACGGTGCTAGACGGTTCGATGAATTGTGATAGAAACTAAAAGGGGAATTCCGATTCGAGGTATGTATGGCAAACTTTAATCTTTGTAGAGTCACCTTGTTGGTGTCCGAGGACACGGTAAGAATTTCTTGCTTGAGCATATGTGAATTTATTGTCCGGCTGTGTTGAGGTGTAAGATTTTATCCCCTATTTTCTTAGTTGATTACCATGCTAATTGAGATTGTGAAGGGTGATTCCCTGTTCTTATCCTATCATGTGTGAGTCTTGTTAAACGTTCAAATATGTCGATATGGGAGTATGTGCTACTAAATGAAAGAATGTTAATGTACCCTAATGTGGGAATGTATTTAATTGCTAAAGGTCGTGTGCGGTAAATGATGAACAGAAACTGTGAATTGAATTAGTTGAGTTAAATCAATTTTGGCAACACCATATATGAATCACTGTTTGGTAAGGATCATTGTGCCTTGATTTCACATAGTTATGGGTTGATATAAACATATGTTCGTGATGATGAAAATCCCTGTGATTTAATTGATTGGATGTTGTTGCTATCAAATGTGAGTGTACGGTGGGATCGGGTTGCACGCTGCAACACGAAGTAATAAGGGTGGAGAGGTAATAAGGGTGAAATGTGAACGGATGAATAAGTGAAATGAGTAGCTGTGAAATCTTTAATATGAGTTTCTGTATATTTATGTTGCATCTGTGTGGTTGTCCTAACTGTCCTCCAATTGTGTACTATTTGATTTTACTTAGAATAAACTTTGTTCATACATACTAGTACTATTCAACAGTACTAACGTCGCTTTTGCCGGGGGCGCTACATCTTTTATATGGATGTAGGTGGTTCCTTAGTAGGTAGCTCAGCCCGCTATTAGTGGTGCCTCATCTTCATCTCCTCAGCAGTTCTAGTGAGCCCCGTTTCCTCTCGGGGCCGTGTGTGGACTGTACCGGTCTCTTTTGCTTATGATGTAAAAGGTATTGTCGGGGCCTTGTCGTTGACCAGTTTATGTAAAACTCCTAGTACTCTTAGAGGCTCCGTAGACACTATGTGGGTTGTATATATATATGTATATTTTGGGCGGTAGTTGTACTCACTCGTAATGGTGGATCGCAAATCAGAAAGGTTGTATGTAACTTGTATATTTTGGATTATCTATTGTTGAAAGTTAAAAGAGGAAAAATGGAATCATATTTTAAATTGTACTTTGGATCTAAATTGTCTGACTCACATGGAATAATGTAAGTTATGAACACGAGGCAATACGTTGGGTAGGAAGGGCAATCCAGGTCCGCTTGACTGGGTTCATCTGGTCAGGCGCTGGTCTCGTCCCTCGATTTTGGGGCATGACAAACTTGGTATCAGAGGCTAAGGTTTAAAAAGTGTCCTAGGATGTCTCGGAGCCGTGTCTAGTAGAGCCTTTCTTAACGGTGTGTTGTCGACCACATCTATAATTAGGGGACTGCATGGACATTTAGGAAAATACCCTTTCATTGTTACTCAGTATCGTGCGATGAAGTGAAAGGCATTGTCCTAATTTTCAATAAATGGCGCCCTAGAAGAAAGCTCGATTCGGCCTAGAGGCCAATGCCACCCCAATTGTGGCAGTGAATCCTTTATATGATGGTGCGGGTGAGAATTATTCCCCGACCATGAATCTGCCTGACTCCTCCGGCCAGGCCAGTCTATCCCTATTCCTGCTCCAGCGGAGGGTACTTAAATTCGTCCCGCTGATGTTCATGATCCTTCCTCAGTCCCAGCTTCTGGTCCTAGTATTTCTGATGGGGACCTTATGGGAGCTATTCAGATGTTGACTCAATTAGTGGCCTCCCAGGCCCAAAGATCACAGGCTGCCTCTGCGTCCTCTAGCGAGCAAGGGGATTCTTCAGGTTCTAGGGTCAACCAGTTTCTGCGGTTAGCCCCTCCAGAGTTCTAGGGTCAACTAGTTCCTTTCAGTTGAAAACCTCAAAGGAGGAAATGTATCCTTTGGAAATGAAAAGAAAGGTGAAATTATAGGGGTTGGCAAAGTAGGTAAGGATGACACACGTTCCATCGAACATGTGTACTTGATAGATGGCTTGAAATATAGCCTGACCAGTGTGTCACAATTGTGTGACAGAGGTAACCTGGTTGCTTTCACTTCCACAAAATGTTTTGTGATTAACTTGCTTACTAACAAGATTGTTTTGCAGGGAAAGAGAATGAATAATATCTATGTCATAGACTTGTCCACACTGTCTGAAAATGAACTCACTTGCTGGAGTGTTTTGGATAGTGATCCCCTCCTTTGGCACAAACGACTTGGTAACGCAAGTCTAAATCAGCTTAACAAATTAGTCTCTAAGGAATTAGTAGTGGGACTCCCCAACATTAAGTTCAACGAAGAAAAAGTTTGAGAGGCATGTGCAAGGGGGAAGCAGGTAAGATCCTTATTCAAAAGTAAGAAAATGATCAGTACCACCAGGACGTTGGAACTTGTTCATCTGGATCTGTGTGGTCCAATGAGAACTTTGAGCAGAGGTGGTAAGAANATTTCTGCCCCTGGAACCCCACAGCAAAATGGGGTTGTGGAAAGAAAGAATAGAACTCTTGAAGACATGGCAAGAACCATGATTCTTTCTAGCAAACTACCACACAGCTTTTGGGCAGAAGCAATAAACACTGCTTGCTATATAATCAATAGATGCATGACCAGGCCGTTGGTAGAGAAAACTCCCTATGAATTACTTAAAGGGAGAAAGCCCAACATATCCCATCTTAGGGATTTCGGATGTAAATGCTATGTGCATAATAATGGCAAAGATTCCTTAGGTATTGATCCCAGAAGTGATGAGGGAGTATTCTTGGGATATTCATCACATAGTAAAACCTATAAATTGTACAATAAAAGAACTATGTGTGTAGAAGAGAGTGTGCATGTTGTCTTTGATGAAACTAACACTTTTTTTTAGAGACAGGAATCAGAAGATGAGGAGCTTGGACTGGTAAGAAGCAGTGAACACATTGAAGCAGCCATGGAAGATGGAACAGGTGATGGACCAGGTCCAACTACCCCAAGCAACATGACAGGGGGAACTCAACATGTGAATCCTGACTCTGATCCTGTTCCACAACAACAAAACAACATGGAACTACCCAGAAGTGAACTACTAGTACTCAAACCACACAAATATCAGAGTTCTCACCCTCTTGAGAATATCATAACAGATTTGTCATCCGGAATCAAAACAAGAGCTTCCTTAAAAAATCTGTGTGTGTTTGATGCCTTTCTATCTTTAATCGAACCAAAGAACATTGGTGAATCCCTACAAGATGCTGATTGGGTAAATGCCATGCAAGAGGATCTGAATAAGTTTGAAAGAAGTCAAGTATTGCACTTAGTACCCAGGCCACTAGACAGATCAGTGATTGGCACAAAGTGGGTCTTCAGGAACAAGCTCGATGAATATGGAATTGTTACAAGAAACAAGGCTAGACTGGTTGTTCAAGGGTATAATCAAGAAGAGGGAATACACTATGATGAGACTTTTTCCCCTGTGGCAAGACTGGAGGAAATCAGACTTCTTATAGCATTTGTTGCACATATGGAATTCACTCTCCATCAGATGGATGTTAAGACTGCCTTTCTCAATGGCTATTTGAAGGAAGATGTATTTTTCAAACAGCCTCCAGGTTTTGAAAGCAAAGAGTCACCTGATCATGTATATAAACTTGACAAGGCTCTTTATGGTCTCAAACAAGCACCTAGAGCATGGTATGAGTGATTGTCAAAATTCCTGCTGGAACATGGGTACAAACGAGGCAAAATTGACAGTACTTTGTTGCTAAAGGAAAAGGGGAAGGATCTTCTGATTGTGCAAATATATGTTGATGATATCATATTCAGAGTGTCACGACCCAAAACTGGTCCAGGTCGTGATGGCGCCTAACGGCGAGGTTAGGCAAGCCAACGAACAACAATAACAATAAAAATGCGGA